>JBAJNP010001205.1:0-66534 GCA_036877545.1 Yasuhikotakia modesta
ATTAAAATACTTCTTTACATTTCAGACGTTTGTTATGATTATTTCACACTGTGGTTGAAATCTTGATTCAGGGACCCTTCAAATTTGTCATTTTGCACAGGTCTCTGCTGTAGTTTAGTTAGTAGTTCAAATTTTAGTTTGAAACGAATATGGGGGCTATGGGACCCCAGCTGAATTCTTTCATTTAGGGACCCTTTGGGAAGGTTTGGTTGTGATTGACCAAACAGCAGGTGGCAGTAAAATTACATCCCTTGTGTTTTTTATTTAAATCTTCAGACAGAAACGGTTTGCCTGTTTACCTTCAGTTTCATTTCCTTCCCATCTTAATGATCCTTTAATTTCATCTAATTAACTAATAAAGCCATTATACAGAAACAGCCAGAAACAACTTTGGTACTCTTTATTTATTAGCTTGTAAAAGACTTTATATAATAATTACAGAGAACCAAATAATTGCATTTACTTTCAGACTGGAGTTTGCATCTCAATCACTGCAGCATATAAAGTGCAGTTACTCTATCAGCACATTGATTAAACTGTAGCAGTTCTTTGAGGTCATTTTGATTGGAGAATCTGTTTATGTCTTACATTAAAGTTCAATATGATGAAGGCTGATCGAGAATCAGGGCTGTTGACTTGTTTGGACATCAGCCACGGCAGTTCTGGCCACAGGCCTGTTTGAACTGCCATTTAGATTTTGTTCCATTCCATTTTATTAATGAAATCGCTGTATGAAACTGAACATTTAAAGCAGTTTTGATAGCTGCAATCCATAAGCATTAAGATGGTTCCTACAATCTACTAAAAAAACATTTTCAGCCCCAGTTTGCTTTGTGTGTTTGTATTGCAAACTTTAATTTGAATTCAATGCGGTGTTCAGGGTCTGCCAGGCTATTTGGAAGCATTAATAGAGCGTTACCTAACATTTAATATCATTGAAGTTATTAGTGGAACATTTTAAAAGCGTTACTGCATGTGTGAGGTCTCTGGTAACATCAGAGGTTTGGAGTTTGAGCACAAAACTGTGTTGTGTTTTTATTCTGTTTCATGAAGATCTTAACAGAATCACTGGAGAACCGTTTTGGAAGCACATTAGCATACATTCTTTAAGTGCTTTTTTGATAGCAGACAAAAGAAGCTGAGTATACATCAGAGGATTGAAACACAAGACAAATTACAGTAGAGTGAAAAATAACAGCAGCGTGTGGACATCCTTTTCCAATAGTTTACTAAATTATTCATATAATAACAAAATATGTGTTAATGCATTAGAATAATTCTAGGCCACAGGGACTCTTTAAAATGTCATAAGCATTATAAGCAGTTTTTTGTTAGAATAAATGTTATGTTTGATAATTACATTGTAAACATTTTACTCTGAAGATTAAAAGGACTGACCTATTAAAGAACTTTGAACCGAGCGGCTTTTAGTCGGTCATGACATTTCACAAAGGCAGAAAAGGTTTGACTCCACATAAATGTCAGATATTTAAATCTGTATTTACTCATCAGTAATTTCAATGAGGATAAGGATTATTGTGTAAAATGTTATTTGAATGTTAATATTATGTTTACCACTGATTTGGGTGTTTTTTACACTTCCTAACCCTGACTGGTAATTGAAGTTGTCAACAAAAAACAAACTCAAAAACAAGCTGCAACAATTTGCATTAAATACGCACGGTACACAGAGACCAGGATGTACCACGTGACACATCTGACCGGAAATTGCTTTCCCAATTCCCTACATTTCCCTACAATTCCCTACATTTGTATCAGCTTGTCAATGGCAGGTGTGTGGATGACATGTCTTATAAGGTAAATCTATTTTATACACCAATTGACATACTTTGCCTAAACAGCAGCGTCATTTTAAAGTGTTTTAATCGCTATTTATATATTTAATATATTTTAAATAATATATATTATATAGAATATAATGTTAAATATTTGTACAGGCGACGAGTGTTTCACGCAAGAGATTAAATCACATTTAACACGTTAAATATAAATTGCATTATTAACATTAATAGACACATATATATATATATACATATAATACATATAATAAATCATCAAACCCTTTGTTACACACTAAACTCTCCAGCTCCCTCAACTGGCATGAGAATAAAGTTGCATCTGTAATACATTATTTGATAAAGTCCTTTACTGTTAGTTTCTTACATGCCTGTGGGACATTCAGGATATACTGATCTATCACTAAATTTGTGGATTTATCAGCCGGCAAAAGGCTTGTGGCATCAACAAAACCTTTCACCTTAAATGACAGAGATTTTGGTAAAAACCACGTCCCCTTCTGTTTAACCACTGATATGGTTTCTCAGAGACTGTAGGAGTAAATCTCAAGTGCTTGTTTTTTACAGAAAACTGTCTGGCTGAAACTGGGCTCAGAATAGACTTTTAATTCTTGTCTTCTTGAATGATAATTGGGCAACAACTTTGATGTCCTCCTCAGGACTTTGCTGTCTTTCGGTGTAGAAAAGACTTTTGAAGTCTTTCAGTGAAATTTCCCATGATCTGTCCAAGACGAATCGCTGCTTTGTTAAGCCACTTTAGATGTTATAAAAGCACAGTTTGACATCTCTCATTCTGAGCAGGCTGTGTGATTCAATGGGAATGAAACTCAGAAGCAACGTTCTCAGTACATTGGCTAGTGTTATTAAAACGTTCTTGGTTCATTCCTAGTAGAACTTTTTTACAATATATAACATATATACCAAAAACATTATTCTTAAGTAGTTAGTGGAATGTTTTAAAAATGTAAAATTGGTGTTCTTATAACCAAGCAATGATGTTACTACAGCATCCATAAAAAACTGGATATTTTGAATGTTCCTAGTTCTAAACATTATTGACACCTAATTTTACCACCTAAAATTGTTATCTGGGCAGCTGGAAGATTTTGACGTGTTTTGCAACAAGGAATCCATATGCTTGTCAAAATGATTCATGTTGTCTCCGCAATGATTTAAGAATATTTCAAACAGTGTCTTGTGTTATTTAACAGAAAGCAAAACATTTCACCTTTAAAAAAGGACTTAACTCACCCAATATCACAAATGTCCTTAAAAGTGGCCTGGAAATATAGAAAATGTGTTTTTATCTTCTTTTCTTGCGTTTTGATTAAGCGTTTTTCTAAATGCACATTTTTTTATTCTGAACATCACGTTTGATTGTTGCAGAAACCTATTTTATTGAACCATAGCTGGCATAAAACAAGCCCACTCATTTTTTAAATTAGCAAATTTAATTCATAAATAAATAAGCATGCATTTGCAAACAGATGCTGTGTAATTTATATTGTGCAAACAGAGAAACCGCTGTGGCATAATAACACTCAAAATAACTTGGCAGAAGGAATTAGGCGGCGAGTTTTGGTGCTAGAAAAAGGAGCAATTCTGCTTGTCTGTCTGCCGGCATTTGAGCAGTTTGAGGAAGGTTTCCATCTTGTGAGCATCCTTCCTGAAGCAGTAGAGCATGTTGTAGTCTCTCCTCACAGACTCAAACACGGCAGGAAAGACAAAAACATCGGCCGTGTTTTCAGGGCCGTCCAACAGCAAACCATTCTCATCCAGTATCTGACAGAGAGAGAGAGAGGGAGAGAGAGAGAGAGGGGGGAGTGAGCAAGAGATAGAGAGAGGGAGAGAGAGTGAAGGAGAGTGAAAGGTGAAAGTGAGTGAGTTAGTGAGTGAGAGAAAGAGAGAGAGAGAGAGAGAGAGAGAGCATGATTTAATTGGTCAAGCAAGTAAAAGTACATCTATTAATATACGTTGTAATGAAATGTTTCATCTTAAAATCATGTTTTAAATCATTTGTCATATCTCTTGAAATAACAGCACTGATTAATTGTGCACTATAGACTACAATATATTATATATTATGTACAATATTGCACAGAATAAAACACAAATTGTATAAAGGATAAATAACTGATGTCTTCATGAAGAGGCGATTAGCTGTTGTTCGCAGAAGCTCACCTGCTTCATCAGAACTATTACACCCTGTTCCAGGCTGCTGAGTTTGGTAGACAACCATTTAATCCGGCTGAGCAGAACACTCGGGGCGTTGTCGTAGCCCTCCATAGACGCCTGCAGGTCTGACAGTGGATCAATCCAGAACTGAACCAGAATCAGTACAGAGTGTAGCAGCCACTTGTCCTGAAGCAGAACAAATTTATACATTTATGTACTTTTTCCACAACTTATACAAAAATTCGGTCACGAAACTTTTGCACGACATTCTGAGTTTTTGAAATGTGTTTGTGTAAGACTGATATTTAAGACTAGAAGATTTCCACCGTGTCACACAGAAGAAAACCACCCAGGCTTTAGAAGACACAAGGGTGAGTGAATGAATGATGAAAGGTTGTTTTACTTCTGTGTAAACCATACAAGAAAAAAAAAAAAAATTTCTTTTAAAAATTTATTTTCTTTTAAAAAATTCACCAGTTGGACTCACAGAGATCTGCTGGATTTCACTTTTGGACATCGGAACCGGCATGGTTTTGGGTGGGCACACGGTTCCCCCATGAACATGGAGATTCATTACAGAGAGTGGAATAAACATCTCCTCCTAAAACATCAAACTTTCAGTTCAGCCTCATTCAGTTCATGAATTTCAGCAGAAATTTAGTGCAGAACTCTAGTTTGATTTCTCACAAACAGCATCTTGGACTCTTCTGAGATGCGGTAGATGAGTTCTGCATGTTGAACGGCCCGGTCCAAAAGCTTCTCCACTGAGATGGTGCAGGAAGTTCCTCCAGAACTCTGGTCTGAGCAGTCCAGAGCGGGAACAATCATGAGCTGCAGTGAGCAGAACATGAACCCAACGCAAACCTGAAGAACTTCAGAAACAAAAAGGGGAGATGGTTTAGTAGATGGGTGCATTAATTATCATATTGATTTTCCCGCCTGAATATTTTTTTGTCATGCCATGCAAATATTTCATTAGAATACAGAATATAAATATTGCTTTCTTATAAATAAACGTTTTACACTAACAAGATATACTTAGTCTGCCATAAATACATTAGAGCAAAGTTACTAATTAGTGAATGTGAGATCAGACATGAAGATCTTCTTACCTGTAGTTTTCTTCATTCTTGCAGAGCTACAGTAAAGGCTGGTCTGAGGTCTGTCACAGTAACATCTGCTTTAAATACTCCACCATCTTTATGAATTAATCAATCAGAAAACAACTTGAACAGAAGTTGGTAAGTTGATATTTGTGGCCACATGTGTTTGTTTGACTTTATGCATCGTCTTTAAAGCTTTCAGATGCAAAATTCAAACGTATCTATTGCGGTTTTCTCCATTAACAGTTTCTGCAGAGAAAAAACTTTTTATAATTCTTGGATAATTGTTATATGTGCGGTTTTATGACCTCTGTAATTTTCTTCTTTTTATGATCTTAATTTTTACAGAGAAGGACAAACTAGCTGCAAAAGTTAAAGTTAGTCACTGTTGTTAACATATAGAAATTGTGACCAGTAACAACAACGAAAATACATATTTCCAGCTAACAATTTAAGGTTGTAAAAATGTTTCTCTAACGTTTTCATTACTTAATTTTAGTTTTTAAAACATTCAACTAACAACAAAGTTTTTTTATATATTAAAAAAGTTTTTACATTTTTGGTATATTAGACACATTATATATAATGTTAACGTTCTACTAATGTTCTACTAAACTGCTGAATAACATCCTACTAACGTTACAACTAAATTTGAAAAACTATCTGTGGTGTTTCTAGTCAGCAGCAGGGAGTCACGTGTGGATGTCGGTGTTAAGACCCCTAATTATTTTATTCATAGTTTTCCGTTTGCAGCAGGGGTCTCCTGCAGGCCGGGGGACTAGTCTTAAATACTAACCAGAGATCAGATGTCTGACTTCTGACGTCGTTCGTGTCAGACGTGTTGTCACCTGTTCTTTATGACGTGGGTAAATATAAAACAGAAGAACTGTGCGAAACTGTCTAACTGCATTAAAAATAAGCTTTTGTTTTTAAGATCTTTAAACATTCCGCCAAACTTTTAGAAGGTTATTAGTATAAACAATACATGCTGTAATATTAGGAATCAATTAGTAGGTTGTATGTACAGTACACATTAAAAATGTGTTAAATGGTGTTGGTTTGTGCTTCAACACACTTGAAAACACCATCATACGATCTGTCGCAACACCTAACCTTGAAAACACCAGCAGACTATCACGACCGTTTCATTGGCAGTTTAGAGGGTTGATGTGTTGGTAAGAGTCTCTGTGTTTATCACTAATTAGGTACCATTTCGCAAATGCATTTCACACAGATGAACTTACAGGAGACTAATTGCGGTACCAGAGTCGGGTCAAAACCTCAAGGGCACAGCAGTGGTAGAACTTGGAGCAAGACTGTGAATTCAGAAACAGAAGATATAAAATGATGCTTCAAGCTGAAGAACAGATGACTGTGATGTTCAGAGGACCAATCAAATGTTCTGATCAGAACTTGTAATAACAGTTCAAAGCAAAAGTGCATGTACACACACACACACACACACACACTCTTATACAGAGATAACAGCAAATACATAAACAGGGATATAATCCAGTTCTTCGATTTATGATGTTTTTTTTTCTCTCTTTCTGCCTGAATTCACTCAGACAGCAAATGATGGTGTTTCAAAGGCAAACATATTATAAAATGTAATGAAACTGAACTTACCTGCTCGGCAGTGATCAGTATCACAGTTCTCAGGTCTGTCACTGAAATCTGTCTGTCTTAAAAAAGCTCTAAACATTTTTTTAAACAATGATTTGTATAAACAACAGCTAGTCACCGGTGAGGCCTTGCAGCTTGTGTTCAAGAGACTAAAACTTATTATGGTATTGATTCAGTTATTGATTGTGTTTCCAAATATGCTTTATGCATTTGGGATGTTATTTATATCAAATGGCTTTTTCATAAGTAATCTACATATAGTTTGGTAGGTAATCTGTCCCATCTTACAATTGGATATCTGAATGTTTCTGTAATGTTTCCAATAAACAACCAAAAATGCTGTTTTAGGTTTTAGGAGCGTCCAAAATTTGGAGATTTTAAGCGTTGCATTACTGTTACTGCTTGGTTTTAAGACCATTATTTAAACCCTTAATTCTGTAACATTTTCATAACGTTTTGCTAACTACTTTACACTACTTTTTTAACTTTTTACAATATAGATATATAACGTTAGAAAACGTTCTACTGACATTATTGCAAGAAGGTTTTGATAACCTATAGAGAACTTCAAGAGCATGTTAACAAACGTTATGAAAATGTTCCCTGTTAGCTGAGGTGGTTCTTACAGATGATATATTTGAACCCATTCTGTAAACCCCCAGCTCTCCAAAAATCCAAGAGGTTATAAAAAGAAAACGTTATAAAAAATGAACGATTAGAAAATCACAAGCAAAAATCAATGTAATTAAACGAAGGAACGTTTCTCTTATTGGGAACGTAACATGGTTGAATTGTCTTCCACAAGGTGTCAGTAGAGATCCGGCACGTTTTGACAGATGGTCTCATATCCATCAGCTCGTGCGCAGAGGGGCCCGGGATCATTTGCGCTGAGGAGACACGTCATGATAATAAAGACACATTGTGAAATGATACAGTCCATCAATCAGACGAGGAAAGAAGGAAAACAAACCAACTGCAGTTTAATGAAGAATGAAAATGAACGCGCGTAATGGAAACGTGTGGTTACCTGTTGTACCGCCGCCTGCGCGCGCGCGCACTTTTAATTGAAGGAAAAATGAGCTTTATAAATTCATTACTTTGGGTACAAACACACAAACTGGATCTGGTTGTGTTGATGGAAGTGCGTTAGTTTGTCGAATCAAATCAAACTCATTTGAGGTTTGCATGAAAACTGTGCGGGTTTGATGAATTGTGCGCATCGGGGTAACGCAAGGGTTCGTGCATTATGTCCACACGAGTTTCTGCGCATCAGGGCTGCTTTCATAAAGCCGATGGGAGATCTTTTGCTCTGCGTTTCAGATGTTTTTAAGCATGAATGGCTATAATCTATTTCCCTCTTTCAAGTTAATTCCCCTGCTGTTTTCATTCCGCCCGCATTCGTGCAGTTTTCAAATAATATGCAGGTAAATGAATGCAAGAGAAGGATCATTTTCTCTTTCTAATGCTGCATTTTGTCATCCGGTGAACGCAGAAACGGGAAGAAACTCAACGAGCAATTTTAGAAATAACTGCTCGTTTCACAATAAACCCACGATACCCTATAGACTGGATATTATTGCGCTATGCACTACCCAGTTTTAGGTTGTGAAACGTTCCCCATGAAGCAACAAGTTCCAGGAACGTCCATTTGTTTAGACGTGACATTAATGATGTTGCTTAAGTATAAGAACGTTATGTAACCATGTTGTAATTCTGTAACGTTTTTAAAACGTTCCACTAACAACATAAGAACAACGTTGATGTATCATACAAGAACGTTCCTTTGAGAGACTTTAAAAGAACTTTAGAGAACATTAGTCAACGTTATGGGAACGTTCCTTTGAGAGACTTTAAAAGAACTTTAGAGAACATTAGTCAACGTTATGGGAACGTTCCTTGTTAGCAGGGTACCAGATAACGACTCGCTGGCAAACAGCTTGAAGCTGCGGCTCTGACATGATCTAGTTGTTGTATTGTGAACTAATGCGTGTGTCACACTGTTAACATCCAGAACACGTGTCCCCAAACAGCAAGAGAAATTACCATCTAGTTATTGTCAGGCTGACTCAGGCATATAACTAACACAACAAATATGTCTCCTGCTGTGGGGTCCTTGCACCAAACAGGCCCATTAGCATATGCTTAAATGATGGCTTTAAAACGAATAGATACAACAGACTTATACTGTGTTTTATTATAGGGGAAATATGGATTATTTATAAGGGTGCAGTTTAGGCATGTCTTCAGCCTTGTGTTTGCAACGTATTGCTGTACTAGCAGATATGCCCATTTGGACAGATAGAAATAAATGCTAGTAGCCTGTTTTGTATTACTCTCTCTCTCTCTCTCTCTCTCTCTCTCTCCCTCTCTTTCTTTCTCTCTACTATACACAAGCCTATATATATGAACACACACATTGTGTGGGGATAATACTTTCTTGGACACAATAATGATTTGCCAGAAGGACAATAAATGGTATATAATATAATAAACAAAAAGTAGATATTAACATGTCAACATTACATTCTGTTTCTAATAAGCCTGTTGTGTTTTTGTCCACTTCAACCACAAGCCCAGTGACGGCTAAATGAGCTTTAACATTATCACCATTCAGCCCTGTTACTTTTTCAAAACATCTTGCATAATAAACTGTTTCACTCGAGATTGAACCATGCAGTTCATTACAGTTTAAAAACATCCTTCAATAAGATGTTGAAAGAGAAAATGCATGTATTTCACAGGTCCACCCTGTACAAGACGTTCAAACGTAACGCTGTAACACTACACTATTCAGCCCTGTTACACATCATCGTATAATATAATGACCCTGGCATTGCTAACAGATGCTGTCTTTGTTTTCACAGTGGCACAGAGGTCACAGTCTAAAGAGATGAAGGACTCCAGAGAGTGTCTCTGTAGTGTGAGTTCCTCCTCTTCCTCAAGACCCGGTGCTCTCTGAAAACCACACAGCTTCTCACTCTCTGAACCCAGCTGGTCCTCTGCCAGCTGGCTAATATCAAACTTTATTCATTCAAATGTGCGACTCATAATTAAATCATGAGGCTGTACGGATTCGCACGAGAAGGGAAATAAACAGCTGTGAATTTGCAGGAATGAAAATTCACTAGCAGGAATCAGAGAAACAAATGGTTAAATATTCACTGCACACCTGATAGCACAAAAGCCACATCGAGAAATATCCATTAATTATTGCCATTCATCAAGTTAATAGGCTGTGTTTGAATAATAGTCTGGATATAAAAAAGAGCAGCGGTTGTACCTCATTAAGCTCTTTAATACTCTCCTGCACAAAAGGAGCATCAGTGCGCGGAGACTATCACACGCGCACGCGCCTATATTGCATGATGGGTGTGGATTGTTTTCACTGTTTACGAAGAGATGGCATTAAGAATATCAAGCGATAAATGCTGGTTAGGTCTGTCAGCTGGTTTCTTATTGGATAAGAAACGTTCCCATAACGTTGACTAATTCTTATTTCTGGTTGGAAAGCGTTTAAAGTGGACGGAGCAAAAACAGCAGCGCTCATTTGATAGAAGATGAAAATGTAAACATAGTAAAACATTATGAAAAGCTTTTAACTGTTCTGCTGGAAATAACACTCATGGTTTGTTACATGCAGAAGGAGAGAGAGAGAGAGAGAGAGAGAGAGAGAGGAAATGTTGGAACAACAGTTGTGGAATTAATGGACAGAAATCAGAGGCCTGAACAAACTCATTTTATGAGACTAATGAACAGGCTATACCATTAGTGGGACCTCATTGAACCAGTTCCCAGTTATCCTCAATGTATCACAACCCATGTGCATCCATGCTGTGACTTAACAATTCAATTTACTTCTGTCCGTCTGTAGCCTCCAGGTCTGGCTTATTCTGGGACGGGAAAGATTTGGTGTAAATATCTGGCTTTGGTAAATATTTGCTGTGTTTATTTTCAAGGTTATGCCATTTTCATGAGGGTTATGTTTTCATCCTGCTTCCTAAAATTATTTATTTTTCTTTAAAGCCAAACACGTCACTAAATAAGTTGGTTTTAAAATATAAAGCAGTAGGTATATGGTTTATCATAAAAAAGTTATAGGACCAGATTCTAGTTAGTCATGCCTTGTGTAACATACATAGTTAATGAGTAACTTTGTGGTTAGTTAATACTCTGCTAGCACATCTGCATGAACTTGACAGAACTAGCCTTTTGTTACCAGTTGGTTTAACTAATTTCTGCAAATGTGGCTTTTAAGTGTTCATATACTTTTTAATGCAGTTGAGAATTATATAAAACCCGTTATAATACAGAACACACGCAACCAAACAGAACAGTTTCTGTTGCAGCTTGACTGGTGACTTCCCATCCAAGATCTTCCAAACTTCTCCTTCAAAAAACGTCCATCTGTTCAGTCTTACACCTTCTCCTCTCTAGCTCCCGTTCTTCCTCTCAGTTTTTCTGGCATGCTGGCTTTGGCTGTTCTGTGGTTTGCATCTGTTCCCGTCGCTGAACTCCGGGCTTCTCCTCTGCTCTCATTACAAAACATCCCACTGTGAGTGACGCACAGTGAGTCAGTGTCTAAAGTGATCCAATCATTTATACTCCAGCACAGATCTGCACACACAGAACACATCGTGATTCACAATCATGAAATCATTTTGGTCTGTGTAGATTCTTGTCTGGATTTACATTTGGAGAATAATTTGGATCAATAATGTTCATAATTCATAATACTTGAATTTTATTGTAATGCACCAAGTTGCTTTAAACCACCAGGCTATTGTTACGCTAATAAAATGTGATTATTGGTGGATGAGGTGTTTAATGTGATTATTAGTAATAATTAGAAGTACAACATCTACACCCCACCCAAAAAAATCATGTCCCTTTAAATGTGGGAAAATATTTTATTAAATCAGTAAATTGTTGCATTGTATTTAGCAGAATACACATGCAAATGATATTGCTAAATTTCAGAAATGTCGGTCTACTGTGCATCACCGAACAACAGAAGCTGAGTTGGGGGCGGGGCTATCTATCTGTCCAATCAGGTGCTCGTAGGCGGGGTATTTGGAACACCTTTTTTGAAAGCGATCTTAATTTTCGCAATTGTGTTTGATGACGCCCGCGGTGCAGAAATGACACACTTCGTCTTTGAATCTATAACTGAGTGACAGCTGGCCATTATGTAGCGTTTTCCGGTGTCACAAAATAGGCCTGCCGTCTGCCTTTCCATCTCATCTGAGCCTTTCCGAAGGGCGACAGAAACGGAGCGGCCCTTCAATTCCGACTCGGCGTTCCTCTCATCTTTCAAGCCGCTCAGCTAATTCCTACGCTAAGCTGCGTCTACCCTGAGGAGGCACTGAAGTATTCAATACTCACTCAATCCATTAGGAACTGAAGCAGCTGCCTCAGCCTTCGTCGGGAAGAGATTCAATTTCCATGGAGCTGAAGAGAAGCTTGAAACCTATGAATGAATACAATAAAAGTTCCATGAAATTAATAATTAAAGACAGAGAAAGACTTGGGGGACCAGACCGAGTCGATAGGAAGAATAAACCATATCCCCTTTTTCAGATATAAACCGAAGCCTCACAGCCTTTAGAAAAACCTGCTCGGCAAAAGAAAACACCATTTGAAAATCTTGTGGCATTTTCTGTTCCTCAGAGGTCCTTCATCTTCACTGTGAAGTCCTTCTCATCGCCTGTTTGAAATTCAACCTTTAATGTAATATCCATTATTCACCCATGTGACTGACAGCATATTGGCTTGTGCTGAAAACAACTTTGATTTGTGTAGTGGCTTTTTAAAGGCCAGGTGAGGGTGGCTAGATGTTCTTCACGCACAGCTTGAGATAAAACCGTGTCCAAGTGGTGATGTTTCGTTCATTTATGTTACAATGAATAAAATATATCACTTACAAATTAAAACAAGCATGCAAATCTACAGTAATATCTGTGTGTTTCCTGTGTTAAACTTATGTTCCTTCATTTGTGCCTCTCTACTGCCATCTCTGTTTCAAGCATAAAATTGGTTTACATATTTTTCATATATATATATATATATATATATATATATTTTATATTTTATATATTTTTGGGACATTTCCCAATACATCAGACCTAATAGCCAATATTATAAATCACTATTATAAATTTATTGTTGTGAATCAGGGTAAGATAAGGAGATAATGTTGAACAGTCATCTGTAATGTTTTCATTTTTAACCCCATAAAGTTACAGATTACAGCATTAATGCATTAATGCAACCTACATGCAGATTATGTCACATGACGTCAACAGGTGACCTGAGTTTCACCATAAACAATAACAACATTATGGCCTCTTAAATTTAATGAGTTCATCTACCATTATTGGAAATGATGTTTTAGAATAGAGGGACAAAAACAAAACATTCTGTCATTGTTTGCTTCATGACTTTCTTTCTTTGGAGAACAAAAGGAGAATTTTTAAACTCTTTCCACATAATGAATAAGGATTGGGCCTGTCAATAACAAAGAGACACCAGGAAAGTGTCACAAAAAAGTCCATTTGACTGAAATGTGTCTTCTGAAATCAGTGATATCTGATAGATGTGGAAGAACAGACGAAAATTAAAGTTGTTACAAGGGGAGAGAAAAACAAAAGAAGCCTTGATATAACAACGCTTTTTAATGAGTTAATAAAGTTCTAGTCATGTTTGTCTAGTTGGGTCAGGTTTTATTTGAACGTGAGACTTCTGCCACAAAACTTTTTAACCTACAATATTTCTGCAAATTAATGTATGAAAAAATAAACGATTTGCTTATTTAGAAAAAGTCTGTTCACTTTAAAAGGGAACGATGCCTCGGTCTCTTTGACTTTCTAAAGAGTGTAAATTAAAAAAAAAATTAACAGGCGCAAATGGGAAAGTTAGAAGTACAGCCACGATCTATTTATAACAAGCTGTTGCAGGTAAATTGGAGACAACTTGATGTTCCAAACCAATCCTGTGTTCAAATGAGAAGAGAAAAAAACACGGCGGCTTGATCCTGCGACAAAAGCTTGTTGTCTCTGCTTCCGCTCTCCAGGGTTTAGACACAGAGGAACATTTTCAGATGGGAAAGGGGCTTGTTACTTCTCCATTACCTGCATGTGGGTGTCTGAACTTCTCGCGTGGAGGATGCAGCTCCTGAAAGCCTGCAGTAAAGACCCACCAGCCACAGGAGCACAGAGCCAATTACAGCCAACAATACAACAATGCAGAACTGCTCCAAATGGGCATATGGCTCCAAAGTACCTCATGGTGAAACAGTGTCATCTTCCATGGGCAGATGTTTGAGAACCTTAAACGTGTGAAAAACCTAAAGCAACACCATTAAATTGGTCTGGGTTTGCAGTACATTGTGCCATTTAGATAGAGAAGATCTGATTGGTTGAAATTGATCTGAAAATAGATGATTTAATAACCACTGTCTAAAGTTAGAGGTATTTTCAGCCTGTTCCTACAGTGGGCTGGTGAGAAGTTAAGGGCAAACAGACCTGAAGTTTCAATGATTGTACAGTATCATTGAACATTTGGGCTGATTTTAGAAATGAGGGTCTCAGTTGAAGAGTTACTGTAATTATCATAAGTTGTAATTTTATTTGTGCATTTTGTGGACTGCTGTGACTAAAACAAGCTCAACGTTCCCCAAAACAACACCAGTTTATTTACTCTCTTAATTTGCTTTATTGGCCCTGTATTTTGTTGTATTAGCACTGAAAACATCTTTATTGGCAAAACAACATTTCAATTAACGATATTCTCACATTTAGTTACTTGTACATGTGATTAGCGAGGTGAAAATGAAACGAAAGATACACATACATAACATTTGTGTACAGATTTTAAAAATGTGCCAAATGCATCCATTTGAAGCGTTTCACTGGCCTCTTTGAAGCGTGTTGATTTATTCATGTGTGTTTGCACCAGGCCCGAGGCTGGGGGGGGGGGTCACTGCGCAACCTGCGCAAATCCCAAAACGCGCCCGCACACTAGTGTTGTGCGCGTCCCCGCGGATGTCTCCAGACTCAGGGATCAATACCGGGGGTGGGGGGGAGCCCACCGGGAAAAAGTGTGTGTTTCAAAAACTCGCCTCCCTTTACTGCTGTGATAAACATGAAAGGTTTGAGAAGCGCGATTAGTTAGTGACAAGTGTGTGTGTGTGTGTGTGTGTGCGCGCGCGCGTGTGTGTGTGCGCGTGTGTGTGYGTGTGTGTGTGTGTGCGTGTGTGTGTGTGTGTTAAATACTCCCTCGTTAACCTTTAAAGCCCGTAAATCTTTGTTATCGTTTCATGTTGTAGTTTCAGTATAGTTTTAAGATTTGCATTTACTACATCAATCACATACATATTCATTAGGGGGCGGTCCGTGGGCGTGTCATCAGAAACAGACGCTATTGCCACAGCGACGCAAGATTGTAAGTAAAGGAAACTTTAATTTTGTTAAATAACTTCAACATCATCCACAGCGTTGAGCCTTTAACAACAGTAACCGGTTAGATGGCTTTACAGACGCGGACGAACAACCCCAAGACATTTTAACCCAAATAGTTCCTTACAGTTCCTCTCGTTCACGCGTGTAAAAATACAACATTTCCCACAACCATCCATATTAAAGAGTCTGTTGAGCTGAGGAAATTACGCAGATGTATTTTGAAAGCGCAGAAACACTTTCCGCACGTCAGCGCTGGTTAAGCCGCCCCACCTGCGTGCGTCCGGATGCGAGCGCTTCCATTAGCCGCGTTCACATTATTGATATGAGCCTTTTAAGTCTGGAGGTTGGAGCGCAGAAACACAGGCTTTGCTTTTCAGCGACTGTTTTTAAAGGAGATGGTGCCGTCTGCACAGAGGAAAGGCTTTTGTTCCCGAGCTACGCAGCGTTGCACCCCGCAGTCACAAAAACAGACGAAGAAATTGAACAGAAAGTCACATTTGCGAACACAACACCTGCAGTCGGCAACAAAAATAGCATTAAATAAAGCGACGTCGCATGCAAGCGTTTGAGTTTCTAACTAGCAAGCTGTTGTTCAACAAAGCTCAATTTTTGGGGATGTTTGCGCTTTCATGTCGTGTTGTCAGTGCGGCCCGAGTTTATTTGCAGTAGCTTGGGAGATGCTGGGAACTTTTACTGTAGAAAATGTACACAGTAGGTAATGGTCACATGGAAGAACAGGGAGGTGCTGGGAATAATGTTGGTGGGCGTGGCCTAGTGGTGGAAAAAGATGGTGAACTTTCACCTTTGATGTGTAAAAAAATGCAAAATGTATCTGTATGAAAAGTTGGTTGAAAGTTTCTGCACACTGATAGCAATAACTAAGTAAAGTGTTATAGGAATATGTATATAAATATTTATATATGGTTTGTGGAACGTGCAGGACCATAAACGTTTGTGGAGTTTATGTGTTTAGTAATAATAATTATAATGCAATAATAGGTTGTCCAGCTTGCCTGTCAAAAAGTGTGTGTTTACGTAGGTGCGTGTGTATGTGTGTGTGCGTGTTAGATTACCTGCCCTACCTTTCGGTATTTTGTGTGAAAATTGGTTTTGACATTTTCCAAAACGCTGTGCAGTCATTTCAGGTTGAATGTTTTAAAAAAAGATCAAATTAGATCATGATTGGGTCAAAATAGCAGAACGGTGTCATTGTGTGTTAAAACATTAAATATGCATAATGCATAATTTAGGCTAAATGTGTGTTGCTGCAACAGCATTTATTGTTTTGGATAACAATTAAACTCTTGGCACATTTACATTAAAAGGCAACTTTTAGCATCAATTGTTGTGTCACTAACCTGAGACACAAATGAGTGAGACACAAATTTTTTATTACAACCCCATTTCCATTATGAACTGAATCTTATATTTCTCCATTTGGATGCTTCAACAAACAAGCTACAAAGCCACATTACAGCCCCTCCCCTGCAGGCAATGCAAACAAGACTTTAAAAACACTCTTGTTAGTCTCATAGGTGGAACATTTCCCTGCTTGCATCTTAAGCTCTATGACATTAGCAAGAGGGTCACAGCCATGTGGTCATTTTGTTTCTTAACAACTCTTTATTTACACTGAGGCTTTGGCCTGAGGACTGTCATAATATGCAGGTTAATTCTAAGCCGTACGAAGGAGAGTCTGTGAAATTCACACAGGCTCGTTCCAAGGCTAAATTTAGTGAGTAATTGAGGTGAATGCGCTCTCATTAGGAGCCACAGGTGGTTGTTTATTTCACACCAGATGCCTGCAGGTTTCTCAGAAAACGCTTTTTTTAAAGAACGAGTTCAGATCAAAGATGAGCACCGAAAGTCCCTGTCAGAAAACCGTCCAGCGTTTGCCAAACGCCGGCAATGTTTGTGGAGTTACACTCGTGCCGCGGATGAGCAGATGAGTTAGTGTCTTTCTAATTGCCTTTCAATCATTGAGCTATTGTGGTCTCATCCTAACTGATGTGTCTCCAGCGCTGCCTGTTTCACTTAGACTATGAATAAATGAGCAAAAAGCAAAATTACGCCATGTAATCTTCTGGCATTTTGGCAGTGCCATTTATATTTGCATTTGCACTTCTGTGTTTTAAAATGGGATTTCTTTCAGGGGGAAAATAGCATTTCTTTCTGATGCAAAATCGTCTGGAACTCACACTGAGAAATTCAATGAATGAGAATCAAGTGTTGAGACTCATATCATCATCATGTTTACAGTCTCGAGTCATTTTGCGCTAACCAATGTATTTTGCCGTACATCTCCCCGGATTGCGCACGAGCACGTGCAAACATCACAACGTTGCGTCTGAGGAAATTATTTGTTTAGTTTTAAATGAGACACACATAATTTGCACAATGCTATTTCAAGCTCCATTGAAACCGAACCCTCGGTGCACTCTCGGAGTCTGACAGGAAAAAAGTGTATCAGGGTTTGTCATTTTCCATCAAACCTTGAGATATCTTGATTTTTTTGTGTGAGAACTCTCTGTCAGGAACAGTTTACTTGACAGGAAGCTTTGAAAACACATCAATCAATCGGACGATAAACACGGCTCACGTCATCTCCATTTCCTGTCTGCTCTGTTCATTTATCCCACTTGTGAAGATGTCCTTATTATGTCACGTTTAATTAGCAAAATGCCTTTGGAAAACGGAGACCTCTGGATTGGTGACAGAGGAGCTGCGTGCTGGCAAGGGCTGGGAATTTTGGCATATAAATTTTGACATTGACACACTGTGCTCCATTTCTTTTCCTTTTTTTACCAGGCAAATGCTTCTAAAATGTGTAAAATATCCCTCTAAAATGTTATTAAGTCAAGCCAACCCAATGTAAACACAGTTGATTTACGGTGGAGAAAACATATTTTATTTCAAACCGGCCGGCGGTGCGAACAGATAGAAAAAGCTGTTGAAATACGCATCAGTGACAATGTTATAAAATTGAGGATGACACCTCTAAAATTACCCAAACCTTTTCAGAGCAACGGCTCTGAAAACACCGAACGGCTCCTTTTTTCCAAACCCAGCAGCGCTCTATCAGCACGGCCACGGAGAGTTTTGCGGAGGGCCGGTTCTAATCGTGAAGGTTCAGTGTTTTTGGCAGGGGAAGGCAGGTTCCAGATAAGGACGGATTTATGCGCAGACAAGATTAGAAATCCGCGAGGCTGTCAGCCTCAGTGCAGTGCGGCGATACTGAAACTAATCTCAGGCAAAACATACTGGAGATCCTGTAACTGAACCCTGGATGGGAAGGAATGGACTAATCTATCTGTATTTGTGCCATCGCGCTCTACAAAGGAAGACTGTGGATTGAGACAGTACGTGATGTAGTGTGTGAATGAGCCTTTATGGAGTGAGATGGTTCTGTGGAGTTATGAGTACAGATCCAATCTCAGCCTGTGGAAGCAACCGTTGCTACAATATAACAGGCTAGATATGTGCAAGAGTGGTAAATAAATCAAAACATAAAACTTATGAATATTCTATATACTGTATTTTTAAATATTCATGATATTAATAATAATAACCAGATGAACTGTAACACTAGAGGTGACAATTTTAACATCTGGCAACATCATTCCTGTAGCTCAACTGGTAGAGCGTTGCGTTAGTGATGCAAAGGTTGTGGGTTCAATCCCAGGGCATGGTAAAAAAAAAGTCTTGAATTCACTGTAAGTCACTTAAAGCATCAAAATAAATGTAAATGTGGTAAATATCTAGATTTGATTGCTTAGAAAAGTAAGACAGAATAAATCTTCTTAACTTCTTTTCAGAAGAAAGAAGTGAAGAAACGTTCTTAACTAGAAGTTCCAGCCAGCTTCAGTAATGTAATTCAGAGACAAACTGAGACATGGGGGCGTGGCTTGTTTGTCACACTGGGAATTGATTGGCTCTAATTAAGTAGGCGGTGGGAGGAGTGGTTAACTGTCCAAGAAAGACCATTTTCAAAGGCCATCTGAATTAAAAGCATAATGACTGATAAATCACTGCAATAATACTTAAAAATAAGAAGGCTGGTTTCATGGTGACTTTTTAAAGAGGGCTGTTTCAATCCTTAACCGTGAGAAATAGCAACAGCAATGCTTCTGCAAGCACCACTGATAAAAAGCTTTTTGCAATTGCGAGACGTTGGTTCATCCGGATAAAACTGAGTGTGAACGCCTGAGTAGCCACGCTCAGCTCATTACTAGTCTAAATGATACTACTTCGCTCTAAAATATTTAACAACATAGGTTTAAGAGCTCATTAACAAATTGGTCAATTTAGCCGATAAATAGGCCCATATGTTTAACTGAGAGGCCCATGTGTGCTGCTCATTTACAGCGGATAAAAAAATGATGGGTGTCACATCTGAATATTATTGGTTAAATAGAGCTTTTACATGAGTCAGTATGTCATCTATGAATGTAATAGCATTTTTATTTTAATAAACAGGCGAGACGCTCGCCACTGAAGGACAGCTAATCTTATAGATGACACCGTAAAGATCCGAGATTTTCTGTGCCGTTCCGTCGTCCATCTGGAAACCCATCTGTACCTCCCGTTTTATGGATCTGATTCCCACTGTATCCAACACTTACATGAAGGTTAAAGACCGGACAAACTGTAGCACGCTAAGGTCATGCATTAACCACAAACAGGGCCGGCGAGGGTAATCGGAGCTGTTGCATTGTGGGTAAATATTGACTGTGAAACGGGATCTGCCGCATATGGTCCGTAGACATCAGTTTATGTGACTACATGCTAAAGGCTACAGATTTATTTAATAATTTTTCAGTCTGTTCTTGGACAGTGCTATTCTGTGACAAAGCAATTAACACGGCAATAAGATGAGTCTCTGTGATGGCAACGCTTGTTTCAAAGCAGTTTAAAATGCCTGCTTTAGTCACGGTTATAGATCTCTCATCATTTTCTGTCTTAAAAAAGACAGTGTCACAAAGCTAGTCAAACAATAAGCTGTGATTGTATGAGCCGTGATCTCCATTTTATAGAAAGGATGAAGATTACTGCTGTGATAAAGGAAGATTGATTACAGTATGCCGTAGGAACTTTTGATATTGCATGTAGCCCTAAGGTGGGGAAGACGCATTAGTTGCACCTGCTGTTGTATTAGCCGCATCTGCTCCTTATTACAGTGTTTCAAGACACATACCGCCGCATGATATGCGCCAGCTGGACGCATTAGCTGAGAAGCGTTCCGCTTGTTTGAAGCTTTAATGGTGGATTTGCGATCAAAGCATAAGTGGGGCAGTTTGCTAGTGTTAATCAATGCTGCTGAAGTTGCCTGTTAATCAATTGCAATCAATTGATATCTTGCATTAATAATTTCTGCATTATTTTTATGCAGATGCAACATATCATAACATAAACATATTAGGTTGTTTTTTTCATGTTATTTGTTTCATAATATACTGTACTATTTACTGTAGTACTGATATACTGTATTTTTTGTATATACTGTATCACCCTCATTAATATAGAGACTTTAAATTTTGATTTGAAATTGAATTAAAATATGTCATATTTAAAAAGGTGACATTTTAGGTGACATTAAAATCAGTTTTTAAGGCAAGTACAAGACAGATCAGCATTCATTTTCATAACTTACTCGAGTCCTAATGCTAAGTTTATTTATAACTATTATTTATAAAATAAAGGTTGTTTAATAACTGTCTGGTCTGATTTCCTGGGAAAAGTCAGTTTGGCTTAATTTGACATAGAAAGTATGTAAGGTAATGTGCAATTTTATCTTTTAACCTCAGGTGGCAGTAGAGAGGCAAACATTACAGCTTTAAACACATGTCAAATTGTTTATTTTAATCAAACATCTACATTTATTCATTGGGCAGATGCTTTAGTGAATCACAGTTAATTCAAGGTATACAATTTTTTTCAATTAGTATTTGCATTCAATGGATCGAACCCACAACCTTTGTGTTGCTAACACAACACTCTACCAGTTGAGCTACAGAAAGACGGTTCTGAAGCAGTAAATTAAACACTCTGCCAGTGATCATGCAAAGCGTTTGACTGTAGAATGACTCAATGGAAAACCAGAATTATGCATTCTAGAGAGCTGGTGGATATTGCATTCTTTGTAGTCAGTTCAGCTGCATTTTGTGGGTGTCAAAGCTTATTTTCCCACAAGCCTGTTTGTGAGCGAGTTGTATGCGGTGGCTCTTAGATAAGTAATTCGTGCATGAGTTTCTGGCTGTGTTCAGGATGCACACGTTCAGATGAGCACTAAAAATCACTCATCAGGAGTTTTGAACAACATTACACATGGACAGCGAGGAGGCATTTATCTCCCCGGAACAACACAAACACAGATCTGCTGCCCTGGAGACTTTAGCTGCTCGAGTGCATCACATTTCTCTTCAAATTCCACTGTGTCTAATTAGCCAGTTGAGTCCAGACCACATTTATAGACCTAATGGAACACACACACTTAAACACACAAAGAGTCTGTTGTGAGATTGACATGTAAATTAGAGTCATTCAGAAATCTTCCCTTCTATCACTACGTTGTAGCTTGCTAAGCTATGAGTATTCATTGGATCAGTTAAGCTAAAGTTATGATAGATGAGAGGCTAGCAATAGGGTCCTAGCTTTGAATGGATAAGATCTCATCTTCCTCTCAGAACCAACACATGAAAACCTGAGGAAGATTGGACATCCTGTCGTTGCTTTTGGGCAAACATTTTATGGTCCGGTGCATCGCACAGAAGACATTTGCATATATATTTAGACCACTTATATTTGGCGATTGCTATCAGGATGTGAAGAGACTTTCAACCAGCATAACAAAAATATCTCTGAAAGAAATTGCCTACTGTGCCTTTAAGCTATGGTTAGTCTTTTTAAAAAGTAGCTAGTAACCCAGTAGCATAAAGTTGACTTGCCACATACAATTGCATCTGTTTTGTCTACAGTAAGTAAAACTGTCCACAATACAAACTGTTATAGTATAAAAATTTAACAGCTAAGCTATGGCCACACTTTTAATAAATGTATTCTACTAAACTAACTAACTAAGTTAACTAACTAAAAAAGTTAACACTAGTTCTACAGCATGACTTTCCTCCGAAGAGAATCTAACAGGAGGAACTGGGGCTTATTGAATTAGGCTCATATTCAATAAATCCACATTTGTGTTTTAATCCAATAATCACATTTCAGATGCAGAAGATGGGTACAGACATCCGTCCACCGCAGCGCTGCAGAACGTTCCAGCGAGTTCTCCTGAGGAGAATCACACTGATGTCTTCTGACAAGCTTCATTCCACAGGAGAGAAGCGCTGTCACAGGACAGAGTCGCCCAAACGCTTGCCTGAGGCCGTCTACCCCACTGACTCACACTCTACAAACCAGACACTAAAAATAACAGCGTGGAAAGGTAGGAAATCTGTGCTGAAATTTCTATGAAAAGTTCAATGTATGCATTTTCTTGAGGAACCTGTAGGTTTCATGTGAGCTTTGAATTATTGTCTCCAAGCTTCATTTTAAAGCATAGAAGGTGACAAATGTTTTGGTCAGTGTTACATTTTTATGCATTTTGGCACATTTTTATTCAAAGCAACTTACAGTGCATTAAAGATATGATTTTATCAGTATGTGTGTTTTTGTGGTATTGGAACCCACAATATTTACACTGCTTGTTTGCGCTTCTTGTTTTTTTCCATCACTTTATCTATTTTTACTTTCTTTATCGATGAAGTGTGATTGTTTAGCGGCCACATTAAAATCTAAATTCCTTTGATTATCGTTGATGCATGATTTTAAAGTGAGCATGAACGCTTTCTATTGAAATATTCTTTATAACATTTTATTATTGAAAGCATCACAGACTCCATTTCAAATTCCTATTTGAAATCTCATTATTTCAGATAAGATGGTAAATGTGTCCCCAATTAGAAACACTTCACTGAATCTCTTATAAAAAATCATTGACTAATACATGAGATTCTAAAACTGAATGCATTCACATTGACTGAATGAATAAATTGACTGATTCTCTAATGATACCATGCTGAGTCGACTTTGTGGGTGAAAACATTCAGAAATGATTCAAACTGGTTTAAAAAGTGTAAGTTTAAATAGATACTTCAGTGACTTTGTGTTGAGCTCTCAACTATCAGAGATTTCACATAGATTTAAAAAACAGCCGCAAGGCTGTTTTTTAAACAGCTCTTAACTTTACTCAAAGTTGTGCCAAAATTACTCTGTGAACTTGTAAAGCAATGTTTAATAAAACATTGTGYAAACATGTGAAAGAAAATTCCCTTTCTGCACATATTTATTATATTTTAGACTCATCAGGAATCGGATTGGATAATGTGTATAGTGACATCACAAGCAATCCTGTGAAATCAGCTAATCTGTGGAAAATGTGACTTTGTGCTTGTGGGACTTCATTTGGATGCACAGATGTAGCTTGTGGGACTTGATTTGGACGCACAAATGTGTGATTTAAAGCATTCATACAGAATTGTATATGCTTTCTAAAATGACAACAGGCAGCTTATTGATCAGTGATGCTGTTTTAGTTACTGGAAGTTGCGTTAGAAATCGTCTCGCCTCAGAACGTGAGCAGACCAGCCCTCCATCAGTCTGAATGAGTGCAATACTTCAGTCCTGATGTATCTTCATTAGCCTCGCTTAAGATGTCAAGCCACTCATCTTAAAGTAGATAAGAGAAGTCGTTTGCGGTAAGGGGGTCTAATATACATTGAGAGAGTTCCCCATTAGCATTTCCATTCATCTCAATGAAAGTTCCTCTACTGTCACACGCAGTGTTTGGAGAAGGTGTTTGTATTTGAGACAATCACAAATGCCATGTGATTATTTTTATTAAACCTCCAGAAAAACAGAGTTTATTTCACAGTATTCAGAGTCCTTAAAAACAGGAGGTGGTAAAACATCACTGTATTTACTGTACTGACAGTTTAGTGATTGATTGTCGCTTGCAAGAATGTCTATTTTGTTTATTTTTAGAAGTCCTTTAAATGACTCTTCACAGAGAACGATTTTGCCCACATAAAAGTGCAGTTATGTTGTCTAAACAACAGTAACAACCAAACACAGACACTGCTTGCAGTCAAGAGGAATCAGTTTAATGTTAAACAATTCCCATTTCTTCTATCTGTCACCCAAAACAATTATGTCCTTTGCCTCACTTGTTGAAGCAAATAAATAGATATTCAGCAGAACAAGTCATCCGATATATCTATTATTAATTCCTCACAAAATGAGTTTCTTTGTCTCTTTTGTTCTGCCTTTGAATGCTGTGTGCATGTCAGCAGGATCTAACAACAAACTAGACAGTATTTTTTAACCAGCATGCAACTAGTCGGATAGGTTGACTCATCACAAACAAGCCAATTGAAATATTCCCAAAGGAGGTTACATGACCAACAATAAGATCACAGGTGACTTGTGGCGCTGGTGTTTATAAGGAAGCTGTAGGTGTGACTCGCAGCCAGTGGCATCAGGCCACCAAGACCAGCTGAGATCAGATCAGGTTCTGCTGCGTTTTTTCCACGATCATTTCTGATGATGAAAGTCAAAAACACTCCAGGCTGCATCCGCTCTGGTGCTGCAGAACATGCCACTGAGTTTATTATTTATCTACAGAGGTCAACTTTGCTTGATATCTTTCAAATCCTATTTATTTATATATTTTCAGGGGTTGTAGATTAAACTGGCTTTTTTGTTCTTTTTATTTTTACCCTTTTGTGCCTGTGGAAATATTTAAAAACGTCATTGGATTGTGTGATCAATATTTTTGACAGGATTACTGTCTACAGCAACACAGTTCCTTTATATGACAATAAAATACAGATTTATTCCTGGTTTAGAGATTTGAGAATTCTATACATCAATAAAACAAGGAAACTATTGAGTCGACATTCCTGGAACGTTTTACATTCCTGGAGTTTCCAAAGCGCATTTTTTCTTTGCTATTAGAAGATTTTGCACTTTTGGAAGATTTTGGAAAGTTGCACTTCATAAATTTGCACAAAATCTTACAGAATTAAAGTTTTAAAGCGGTTTTCTTGAACACCAGTTTGTGGTGTTGGCCACGCCCATCTCACGCCATTGGTTTACCCAACGCAGGTGGGCCGGCCCTAAGCGGTTTGAACGTTTTTGACAGTATTGCAGAGCAACAATGTTTATGCCTTTTTCAGAAATCAGTATGTGAATGGCTCACTCACATCTGCGTCTGTATATTAGGCTGCGATAGAAATACTACAGAGAAATGGCAGAACTTTTTTAAGGTTTTCCCATAAACACTTCAGACAGCGCCATTAGCCCTTAGCTTTTATCTTTGTGGGGCGGGTGTATACAATCTATTTCAATGGTGCCATTACAACACTTCTGTTCCTCTTACCTAAGCCCCTTGTTTAAAAGCCTTCTATCTCTTTCAGAAACAGTTGGCGATTGGTTGGTGACGAATGAAGCCGAATTTGAGGCCATTAGTTAATTGGTACATCATGACATCCCCAAGGACAAAGAAAACCTGTATCAGAACCGTGAGTCAGTAGATGAGAGATGCTCTAATTATGGGACTAAAAGACTAGGTATTATATAAAGCATTCTGTGCTTAATGGTAAACACACACACACACACACACTATATACAGGCCTGTTGTGTCTCTGCATAGCAAATGGCAGAATCTAATTTTGGGGTTTTAAAAATCAATAAAGTTTTGCTAAAAGCCGTGCTTGTTAGTGTGAGGGGTGCATCTGGGAAATGAAAGCCATACGAAACTAAATTGTGGGATAAGAGCATAGCAACAGTCCGATATTGAGCACATATGAAACATTATTTGAGACAGTGCAAATCAACGGATCACTACTGAAACTATTAACACCATCATAAGAGTCACATATACACTGTAAAATCTCATCAGCATTTCAAACCTGAGCAACTAATGCCATCCCAGCCAACAATTATAGGTTGTAACAATGTTTCCCTAACGTTTTTGTTAGTAACAAAACATTTCAAATGTTACCTTAAATGTTTTTTTATAGATGTTGCATTAACATTTTGCTTGGTTATAATGTTATTTAAACATTTGCTATTCTGTAATGTGAATGTAAAATGTTACACTAATGTTGCTTATAATGTTACACATTATTATGTTGCTTATAATGTTACACATTATTATGTTGCTTATAATGTTACTTATAATGTTACACATTATTATGTTGCTTATAATGTTACACATTATTATGTTGCTTATAATGTTACACATTATAATGTTGCTTATAATGTTACACATTATTATGTTGCTTATAATGTTACACATTATTATGTTGCTTATAATGTTACACATTATTATGTTGCTTATAAAGTTACACATTATAAGCAAATCAATGCAAACATCCTCAGCGACCTCCGGTGTGACGCGTCGCTCTCGGTGTCTCGTTATGAAACGGAGAGGCGTTTAAATATTTATTTATTTCTCCCTGTTACTGACGCGCGCGTCTGACAGTAAAGCTCTAACCGCGAGCGTCCGGTCAGCGCGTCGCGGCTCCGCGCCGCGTCAATCAATACACTCGAGTCGAGTTTGGCCTGCAGGTAGCGCGTACAGATGATCAGATGTGCGGCGCTGATGCGAGCAGACGCCCGCTAACGCGCGGCCCGCGCATCCGACGCTCCGCGGCAGGCGGTAACGAGCCCGCTGGTCTCTGATGTCAGCCCGTTCCGTGACCCGTCCGCCCGTTAATGCATCACGCGTCTGTCCCGCGGTGTCATAACGAAGCCCCGACGCTTTTAATGGCTTGTTTGTTTGCCTCTGTTTTATTCCCTCTTTCACACGCGGGCCCGACGAACCCGCCCGGGGCTTTGCTTGATGTTTATGTTGCGCTGGAAGTGAATGAGATTGGAGCAGACAGAGCCGTTTATTGCCTAAGGCGAGCGCATTCGTACTCGATACTGAATGGGCTTATTAACATCCCGTTTGCACCTTTAGATGGGATTTTTGCAGCAGTTCTCTCCAGTCAGGGACTGTCAGGGAGAGAGGGAGAGAGACGGGCGGTGGTGGGTTCACAGGGCCTTTATATGGATTACTGGGTAAGTCTCTGAGCTGCTGCGGCGAGGGGTTTAAGGCCATAATTCAAGCTTAAGTGAAAGAGGTCAGCACTTTTGCGAACTGAAAGCAATAGACGTAACGCCTCCTGAATTATTCAAATGTCCCTGCAACAAAAAACAGAGAGAATCTGAAGAAAGTCTCCCGTGAGACAAAACATTCTGGTGCCTAGTAAACACGTCTATTTTTCCAATCAGTTTGAACCGGCAGCTTCAACACTGTAGGTCAGAGCTACTCAGTGCGCGTCCTGTAGGACCCGTCCTGCAACCCCACCAGAACAAGCTAAACAATATTTTCACGATTAATAGATCATTAAAAGCAAGCGTGTTTCTTTGGGGTTCAAACTACAGACTGTTAAAGTTAAATTGCCTTGCTGAAGGTTTAAAAACAATTTTATGGAAATTAAAACCTCTAAAAATAAAGACGTTACCATATAGCTGCACAGAAACCTGGTTTGTTTCGGAGTGACTGTGCGCAACGTCATTTTAAATGATGAAATCAGATCTGCTTGTTCCCACAGAGTTGTCAATGTGTGGCGTATCGATGCCGGTTGCTATGGTAATGAATTGTGGGCACAACGCCAAGAGACCTTCTCATACAACAACTGAGAGTAGCTGTCAGTGTGGAAGCTGAGGACCGAAAACGGGGAATTGTGCCTCTAGTCATGTCGGTTATGACATCATGTCTGTTATGACATCATGCCTCCATGATGAATTCATGAGCGCACGAGACGGCGTGAGTGACACGGGCGTTTCACTCATTCATGCGTTTGCTGTGTCCAAAATCGAAGAGGGTGTCGCATGTTCACTATAGGATGATAAATCAAACACACCCCCAATATAACACATCTCTGAGTGGTCAGACATAGACAAACTCCAAAATAACAGGGTTTAATCATATTTTGCACATATTTTGATATGATTTTTCAACATTGAGTTTCATTGTTTCAGGTTTTTTAGGCATTTAAGACTTGAAATAACACATTTAATTTCATTATGTATTTTTCTATTTTTATTTTTTGCTGCCTGTCTTAACAAAGCCTGCGGTTATTAACAGCAGTATATTGCTTTTTATTTTCTCAGATAATTTTCCCAAGAACAAGAAAGACATTAAGCTGTGAAACCCTTTTTGGTGCTAATTAGAGATTTTATTTTGGTGTATTTTTAAGCGTATGTGGAGAATACTCTTCAAAGTAAGAGGGACTTTTGGATAAGCACTTAAATCTGTTGATGAAGGGCTTCAGAATCAATTGCCATCATGGCAACACGCAGAAAGCCCAATTATACCGACATTACGTTCATTTCAAACATTTCCAATTACTGATAACGCTGATGAACCGGAGTTTTCAAGAGGGCTTTTGCTGTCTGATTTATATTGAAATAGAGGGTCTTAAATAATGTATTCTGGTTGTGCTGGTGCAATAAAGATGTAAAAAACAAGAAAACATGCTTGAGTCACGGGTTCGGGTTTAAGTCATGCAATCACTTCTAGTCTAAGACATCTGCAATGTCTAGTTTTTCAGCCCAGTGGACACCATATTTCTTCTGCGTTCGTAATAGACAAATCACTCAAACCATCCCAAATATGCTGAGAAATCTCATTTAAAACCCTTCAGCCTGGAGTTTCTAAGCCAGACCAGCCAACCTCAACCTGCCTCTGTGTCCTTATGACATGAATTTAATCACAAGACAAATCAGAAACAGCAAAGACAGGAAAAATCTTGCCGGCGTCTCCAGCCCCCAAGGGAAAAGTTGCAAAGACGAATTCATTACCTACTATAGCTGTGTCATTGTCTTTCTTAAAGTGTGTCCTGAAGGATTTAAGCCTTCTGGTTATGGTAGAAGTCACATGGGCGAGCTTTTATAGAGACGAGGAGCCTCAGTGTTTAGCTGAGTGCTGGTTATGCAAAACTATTTTCAGACAAATACCATTTGCTGATTTAGCCTGATAAAGTGTCATGTATTGTAGCTTGGTTCCAAATATGAGGTAACTACTGAGATGCCTTGCTAAGTGCTGCCTGTATAGTGAAAAGTGACTTTTTTGTCAGTTATGGTTACTCCTAACCTAAATGTGTCTGTATTTAACTCATGCCTAGGGAGGGAAGTTTTGCGCAAGGGCACTGCCAGCACTGGATTCGAACCGGCAACCTACTGATTACAAGCCCAACTCTCTAACCAGTAGGCCACAACTGTCCCTATATAGGCAGCATCCTAACTAGCATGCAACCTCAGAAGTGGCTTCTTTGTTGCTATGCCAACAAGGCAATATTCTGATAAGCATGAACTATACATACCACACAGATATATTGGTTAAAAATTCAATTTCTATTTAATTTAATTTATTTTGTCTAGTACTATTTTAACATTAGTGCTGCCTATCATAACAGCCTTCACATAAAGCTAACAGGAAACATTCTCAGATGGTTGGCTAACGTTCTCTAAAAGTTGTCAAAAACATTTAACGTTATATATCATATATTTAAAAAAGTCCTAAATTGTTGGGGAAGGTTTTAAAAACATTATTAAAATGATTAAATAACTTTCTTGGAGCCAGGCAATAATGTTAATACTAATAAACTGGATGTTTTTTAATGTTCCTAGAACATCAAAAATAACATTGTTTTAACATTTTTGCTTCCTAATAGAAACATTAGGAAAACGTACAACCTAAAATTGTTAGCTGGCCAGACTGCTGATGAAGTTTTGCACAAGCTTATACGTTCACAGATCTCAGTTGTGGAGATGATTTGGCAGCCAGAAAGCGTTTAGCCATCAGCTGAGACGTTCAGAGACAGAACAGCTGTCGCAACCAGGTTCCAACCTGCACAGGAAGCGAAATGGCCGGATCGGGGCTCTTTTGAGAAATAATCTCAACACTCATCAAAACTGCAAAATGTTTGAGGCTGGAGAGCCGATCTGAGCTTCACAGAACAGCAGCGGCCGTTTCCATTTCAGCCCGAGACGCTTTGCCTTCGCGATCACACGTTCAAACCTGCGATCAGACGCGTGTAATAGCGTCGCATTTGAGTTCCAGAGTATCTGAGTCAAGTTTTCTCACAGGCCCGCAGATGCGTCTCAGAGGAAGACATCGGGTGAAGTCGCACGCTGAGATTTATCAGAAGTCGCGGGGTCGCTTCCATCAAATAATCTTTGGCGAAGATAATAAAGAGATTAAACACTTCCGCAGAGTTACGGGTGGTAGAGCTCATTCACTGCCTAGTTATTTAGAGAGAGACGGGAAATGGATTCTGCACTTTGACTATGACTAATACAACATTCAGTTAAATCTATATAAGAAGCCAGTGAGCTGTTAAGGACAGGAGAGGTTTAACACACAGTGGAATAATACACACTCAGTTCATATTTGTTTCCTTATAATGTTTGGAATGATGATCTGAGCTAGCAGAGAACGTTCTCATAACGTTGGCAAATTGGTTCTCTCAGCGTTATCAAAACACATTCTTGCAGTTACGTTAGCAGAAGGTTTTGTAATGTTCCATATGTCAAAAACATTATTTTTACATTCTAGAAATGTTACAGAATAAAATGTTTAAATAACTTTCTTATGCAATCAAGCAAGTAACAGATCTAATGTAATTTAATTTTCTTTTTTCAGTGATTATATCATATCAAAGATGGTTCTTTGCATACTTAATAAAAGTCATGCAGAAAATAGTGTGATATTTGTTTAAGTCATTATTAAAGATCACATAAGTCCACGAGAGTTAGTCAACAGTTGTGTATTTACCCAGAACTGTGATTTTCTGTTTAATCCATCATTCGGATTGTCTTCCATGCTGATAGTTAATTATTTTTAAAATGACTTTTAACATGTAAGCAACAGAAGATTAATGCTACACAATATTCCTGCAAACGCTTGATGGAGTTCTAAAGCGTTGCTTTTTATTCTTTTGGTTCTACATTATGCTTTGAGAACGTTGAGAATGTCTCAAGGTTGTAATATTGCTGTACTTCAATCAGCATGATTTATAAAATAATCACAGCAAATGTTTTCCTCAACAAACACTGATGCGCAAAAGCAAATACAATATCTGCGCTTTCTGGGTTTTGACGTGCTGCGTGCAGCTATTAATGCAACATTTAATGCAATAATTCATGCAAAAATAGTAGTTTAGCCTGTATGTTGTTCTATGGATTATGGCCTGTAGATTCTTAGCATTAAACAGGCTGTGTGCTCTCACAATATGAAGACTAGCATCAGGGACAATAATGCACAGAGGAAGATATTAATGTGAGCGTCAGAACATTCATTTGAAAGTAAGCAGTCGCTTTAAACATAAATAGATCTGCCTCACCCACAGGAGGAAAAACATAATCATGAAAAGAGTTTTATTTGAAAACCCTGTGAGTGGTATTTCCTGTTTTGACTCTGATGAACACATTTATGTCTGGTCACTTCATACCAAAGTGAGGTTAAAGGTTTTAAGCTGCTGTAACTGATAAAGAAACAAGTTTGTCTACAGAACGTGTTAAATACCTTTGTGGTGTTTGCGATGTATCTACCTTGTCCACATGACGCCCATCAAATCGTCATTTGACTGCATGGGGCCCTGAGATTGTAATTTTGCGATTTATTGATCAGACATTTGCCCATTTTACTTTAGATTACAGATACAGTTTTGTGAAATACTTTTGAACACTTCAGTTTATGTTTCACACAGTAAGGACACAAACAGACATTTCAAACCAGAATCGATATTCATACAAAATAACAAGCGGTTTAGTTGAATTGCGTCCAGTTACGTGTGAGTGAGTGATCAATATGTGTCAGTTCAGTAGCAGGACCTTGATTTTGTGAAAGAAAGCTTTTGGGTAATTTGCAAATAAAACCTCGAACTAAAATCTCCTCCGTCGACAAACACCCACACACCTCTTCAGAAGAGCCCTCGGGAGGCAGCCGCATGTGTCTGTTTGGGGGAGATAAAAACTCACTCACCGCATCCTGTGAGCTGGAAAGTTGGCACGACACAATCTGGCAGTCACTCTACTCATAGAACAAGCACCGCCACTAACCCAGAGAGAGAGAGACACTGAGAGGGTTAGAGAGAGAGAGAGAGAGACAGACACAGAAAGGGTTAGTGAGAGAGAGAGAGAGAGAGAGAGAGAGAGAGAGGATGGTTGAGAGCGTGTCACTGTTTTAAAGGAGGTGCAAAAAGGGAAATGAATGACTCAGCCATTAACATTATTTGATTATTTTTGGTGGGTAGTTCACAGAAGAAACTCAAAAAAGTTTTATAGAGTGTACATGGAATGCATTTGTTGCTCAGATGTTGTTGTTTGGTTGTTAAATAGATCGGCACCATTCCACAAATACTTTTATTTATTTTACTATATTTTTCTTAAGGTTCTAAACGTTAAAAACAAAAGACTGCAGTTTCTGGTCATTTCAGTCTGAACTGTTTGTGTAGATGATTTGTTTGTTGCATGTTTTTGGTTTTGCATTAAAATGCTTGCAGGTGAGAAAAATTGTGTTGCCCTGAACAATCAATATCCCATAAACAGCTTTAAACAGCAGGAGTAGCTGTTATTTACCTGTTAAACACAGACACTCAATCAACCTCTTCTGCAATTAATACAAATTCTGCAGTTTATGTGTTTAAGGTGTTTAAATGTTTTGAAGCTTTGAAGCTTTCTTATGCTTTTAAACAAACGTCAGCTATCAGATCAGGCATTTGTGAATTGCAGCTTTAATTATTGGGCTCAGAACAGACACACAAGATGAAATTGTGCTTTGAATACCAAAAGCTAATCGCAGCATATAACACACACACACACACACACACACACAGACACACACACACAAACACCTTTTTCATAGCTGTATTTACGCCCCAGGCCTGAGCAAAAAATGCAAGCGTGATTCATTATCAATTAAGATGTTATTATAAAAAATATAAAGCTATATGTGGGTAAGAAAGAGCCATGTGGTTTTGCAAGGGCTTGTTTATGAGCTCTTTTGGGATTGTATGTATGCATTGAATTCTATTTAAACTGACACTGAAGCTAAAGTTTGGGCAGATGTAATAAAAATAAATGCCTGGGCAAAACTAATAAAAAATTCAAACGGTGGAACTGAACGGCTCATAAATTTACTCGTAAACTCAAGACACTCCATCAGTTCATTTGTTTCTAGATTTGATTAATCTCCAGCCCAGTTCATTTCAAGGGCTGCTGCTTGTCTTAAAAAACAGTTTTTTAGGTTTACTGATGCAGAACACACAACATCATTTAACCAATCCTGACATACTCCCGCATCAGCATTAATGCAACCAATCACAGGCCAGCCCCACGCCCTGACACTAACCTACCCGGCTAACAGAACTTTTTTTAACGCTATATATATATATAATATATAATATATATATATAAACGTTATCCTTAAGTTGTTAGTGGAATGTTTTTAAACATTATAGAACATTATTATATTGTCTAAAAAACATGGTTACCTATAGCTTTCAAAGTAACATTTTTAACCTGTTTGTGACTGAATGGAAGCGTTGTAGAAAAGTTTTAAACATTTTCTTACAACATTTTTAAATCTGTTAGCTTGGTAAGGGGCTATTTTAGGTAGATAAGAATGTGTTTCAAAGTGTTTCCACCTGAAGCAACTAACAGGAACTAACAGGTGAAGGTCATGGGTCAGTTGCCCCCTGCTGTTGGATAATGTAACTACACTATTCTGTCATGCACAGAGATAAAGGCTGTTAGTAAGGGGCTCCGGTTGGTGTGTGGTGTTTCATGGCAGCTCAGGTGATTGGTTTAAAAATGGTATACTTGAAACCAAGCGTTGGCACAATGCATTCTGGGTTGGTTCCTAATCCTAAACCTTACACTGAAATTTGATTGGTTGACAGGAATGTTGTTTTTACTTGGGTCAGTTAGGTCTACATTGAATTGCAGCACACAGTTAACACAGAGAAACACAATTTTATATTCAATTATTTTTTGATATGATATCAATTATGCATGAACAGTTTTGATGTAAAATGTGCTCAAGCTGATCATGTCGTTGAGCCGGAGGGCTTGTTAGATGTTTATGGAGAGATGATGAGTCTTGTGCAGATGCTCCGAGGCAGTTCCTTTCATTTCCCAATCATCACCTCACCTGAACAATGAGAAATTTCACCCGTCTGGTCTGCATTGTCAAGCACTGACAGACCCCTGTGGATCTGAAGAGAGAGATGTTAGAACATCAAACACACAGCGAAGCTCTCAGAGATCCGTTGCGGAGAACGCAGAAACTTCTTCAAATACGCCGTGGAGGTCTTTAAAGAACTACATAAAAGAGTTCAGGGGAAAAAATAGCATCAATATCTGATGCTTTTTAAAAGTTAAAAAACCTAAACCGATCCAAGTTCGAACGTCTAATACGTTTAGAAGTGACGCGTGGCAAGAGGTCACCGAACGCAGAGCGCGGTGCTTGTGTTGCAAATACATTTCACTATTTAGTTCCCGGAACATCTGATTGTACCCTTGAAAGCCCAGAGTCTTGATCAACAGCCTTGAGTAAACCGTACACATCATAAAATGACCTGCCGTGTACCCACAGGGCTCACGGTTGCACCGTTGGCACGGGGCGGATGGGGGCTAATTTAAGTGTCACTCTGAGCTAAACTAACTCGAACACGATGATGTCTTTGTGTTGCCTTCCACACGCACAGCAAATGCTCACACAGTTGTATTTATGACAAGAAGGACTGCCGCCTGAATCGTGAATACAGTCACACAAAGTCTTCTAAAAAGGATGAATAAATAGATTCAAATGAAGGCAACACACTTGGTTTTCTAAGAACATGAATGGTGAGAGACGAATGCGTGAGAGGCGCCTTTGAATGTGTGCTTTGCTATCCAAATGTGCTGCACAGAATATGTGGACGAGTGACTTGAACTGAGTGAAGGACAAGATGGCTTTAAAAAACAAAAACATCTCCAACACAAGAATCAATCGAAAGCTCTGCCTGAAATGTATGTGAAATGCATATATATAATATTGTGTCAATTTTTTACATATTTCTTTACTAATAATTTACATTAATTTACGGTCTGTAACATTACTTATGCAGTTGTGATTGCTTGACAGCTTGTGTAAATACATTTTAAAGCCACAATGTACACGCCGATATACTAGTTATATATAGCGGTGTAAACACTGTTGTGTTGGTTTAGAGTGTCAGTTGTGGGCTGTGTCATATAATTTCACTAAAATGAATATAAATAATAAAAATAAACATGAGAATGGATCAGTTTTTGCTCAAATTCAGTTTTCTTTGATTTGTACCCCCGACACAAATGAATGTAGACTGCTGTGGAGGCTTAATTGTTATGCATTCATATTGATGTATAGTCTGAAAAGGCCCCGGGTAACAGTTATTTTTGCCAAATGTGTCAAATCAGCCGTAGAAGCCATTTTTATTTCCTGCTAACGCTAAAGTTATGCGCTGGTTGTCACCTGTCTTCTGCGGGTCTGCAGAAATGGTAATCTTTTGACTGTAGCCGTGTTTTTCAATGAACTATAAAAATGTATTTCTGTAAAGAAGAACTCGCTGTGATATTGAGTCATTTTTATGGTTATTGAAATGTCAGTTTAATACTTTATGTGTTCAGGTGTGTATTGATAAAAGGGCAATAAACATTTTAATCAGTTTTAGTTTTGCTTCTTTCGAATTTTCTTGGGTTTTTCATTCATTGATTTTAATTAAAGCTATTAAGGAATTTTGTGATGACAAATGTAAGAGTTTTGATTTTTGGAGAAATCAGTTGGGGCTGTAAAAACGTTTAATGATTCTACAAAGACCCCAATAAGACCCCTGTTAAATGTTCTTTCAAGCGTTTTAGTAAAGAGTTCTTTGTTTTTTAATACTAACGCAAATTAGATTCTTTAAAGAATATTTTTTATTAATTTTAGAAACATTGGGAAGATTATATATCGATTCCTGGCTTGATATTTTTTAGGCACGAAGGGGTTGCTATGGTTTCAAAAAAAATCTATCTTTAACTGAAGAGATGTACTGTACAGTCTCATAATTATTTCATTTTATTCATAATTAAGTAACACAAACACCCACAACAAAACTGTCAGCTCTCACACTTGATCTTTGTTTCAGTTGTCTTGGTTAAACAATGTCTGTAAGAATGACTGTTGTGTATGTTGTTCTTTTATTTACATGCATCTAATGTGTCATTTCTTGCATATTGGAATTGCAGCTAAATTAAATGTGTTGGTTGCTTAGAATATAAATCGATTTCCCAGGTTTACATGTCAGTGTAAAATACATAAAGTAAAGAGATGATTCGCCCAAGGTGCAACAATCTATTCTCTCAGTGTAATTATCTTGCAGTCACAAGATAAGACAGCGGGTCTATATCGGATGTGAATATAAATAGTATTTTTTCACTATTGCATCTGTGTTCAGTAACACTTTATACCATTAACTGTTTTTATTGAGAATCATTTCCCAGCTAACATTTCCCTAATGCTTCCATTTGAATTACAAAAATGTTAATTTTAATGTACTAAGAACATGCAAAACGTCCAGTTTTTTAGACATTGTATTACATTCCAACATCCCACTAATGTTACTGCAAGTATGTTTTTGGTAACTTTAAAAACATTTACACGGCATTAGCCAACATTTTAAGAACGTTCCTTGTTATCTGGATTCCTGCATGTGTTGTGAGCGTCTCAAGTGTGAGATTTACCACATCGCAGTCCAGAACTTCTTTCACACAGCGACAGGTACAAAATGTCACGTTGCAAAAAAGATGGAACGACAACAGTTAATATTTATTTTATATCACGTCAAGATGAAATCAACGACAACAGCCCACCGGTATCATTCCAGCGCAGTTCCCATGGACCTGTCAACACCCTCACGTCTCTGTGAAAGCAGCACCAATCGTCTGCCTCCACTCCACAGCTGAAATATTACTGCTGGCCCACCGACGCTTTAAACATCCACTGATATTTTATTTATCTTTTGCAGACAGAATCCAAATGGCGAGAGATTTGCCCATCATGAGCGATAGATTGAGTAAGACACCTGTCAACGGTCTCATGGCTCCGAATGAAATATTTCACTAAATTTCGATCATAAACCCTTAAAACTCCTCTTTCAAATCAGATGTGAATCTGGCAGGTGTTTTATGTGCCGGGCGACTGGGCTGCATCTCCAGGGCTGAGTATTTAAGCCATAACTGAGAGCTTGAAAAAAAATACTTGCAAAATGTGGAGGGCCCGAAAACACACTGAAATAAAACAGGAAGTTGATTTATATTGCATATCCTTCATAAAACAACAATCTGAATTATATGAGAGATAAAAGTGGACTGGTGATTTCTTCTTATTGCACGAACATCTAGTAAATACAGACCTTCATATGAAATCTCTCAGTGAAAACAGTGAATATGGTTTCATTTTAAAGTACAACATGAAGCCTCTGAGATCCAGAAGAACCAAAACATCAGCTGATTATCATTCATGAGGTTCTGATACTGTAACCTCCACTAAACCTCTGTTTACATAAACTTGATTGCTGGCGTTTCACAGAGGAAAGCCTGTGAGCTGTTTACATCATTTAATTCATATGCAAACATGATGTGAACTTCGTTGTCATTTTAAGCATTTTGACCTGAAGATATATCAAGTTTCTCTTCGCCTGCTCCCCTCAGAAGGCCTGACTAGGACCTGAATAAGTTGTTCATCGATTGCCAGGATGTTAGTGCCCATAAAGAGGGTCTCAGGAGATTAAAGTTTCTCTCACGCTGTGGAAATTTGTTTGATAGCGTTCCACTCTCACACTGTGGCAATTCAAATACATATTTATGAATATCGAACATAAAATAAATAAATAAGACTCACAGAAAATGAGACTGTGGAGTACACAAGCCATCGGAGGATAAAACTACATAAAATTTCATAATCTATTAAATTATTCAATATAACGTCAGTCCACATCATTCTGAAATTGACTTATATACAATTACAATCTGTCATCGTCATCGGAAAGCGCGACTTATGAAGGGATACGGCAGGTTTAGATGCTAACTCAAACCAGTATAACCAAACTATTGATGACTTGAGTTCCTGGAATATTTCTTCAGGGTGGATGTTTCATGCATAATTTCCATGGAGCTGTTCCGTGTCTCCAAATGATCCATTTTCGATGTCAGATGGCAAAGCGCAAACATTTATAATCTACAGCCAGATGACCTAAACATGAATCAAAGGTGTTTAAAGATTTTTCAGAAATATGTGCTGAGATCTGATATTTCACATCAGCCGGTATCTGTTTTCTATTAGTCAGAAACAGATACGACATCAATCCAAAAAAACATGTTCAGTGTGACCGAGTGACTCAAGTAATTCCTTCTGTATATTGAAATAGCTACATGATCCAGGGGGTCTGCAGATTAAAAACTAGAGTAAACTGAATACATTTGATTGGCTGCTGTTCATAGTCTAAACTATCAGGTTATTTTCACCATAACCTAAAAATATGTCTAAAAATAAACATAAAAAAGCTGAGGTGGAAGTTTGGGCCCAGTTTATGTCTTTCTGTTCTCCTGATGTTAAAAGYWTTAACAATTTGTTAATATTTTATGAATTGAACTCTGCAACAATTTGCTTTAAAACAGCAAAAAAGCTGACAAATGGTAGGTAACTTTTTATTTGTTATGCCATGGCTTGATTTGTTACTGTGTTTATTGTGATAACAATTTAAAAATACAACAGTAAGTTTCACAGCTCTAATTTGATTGGACAAGAACATCAGATCAGCTCTGTGCAGGACTCACAGTGCAGTGAAATATAGTTTTTTCATAGTTAACTGCACATTTTTATTACAGTATGTTCTGTCTTCCAGTGTGAGACTGCTTTAGCTCTGAGAGGTTATCAATGATGTCCCGAAACACTACGTAGGGAGCTCACTAGGTTTTGAGATGCAGCCATTGGCACATTCAGAAAATGTTTTTGCAATGTTCAGAAATCCATTAGCCGGCACACAATGACATATTGGGTGAAGACAAAGCATAACAAATGTAGTATGTCATGATGACAGAGTAATTAAACTGAGATTTAGACACAGTAAGAGGTGAACATGTGGCCACATACAATCTGTCAGAACAGACGCTTAATATATCGGTTTCCACAGAGTGACTCCAACTGAGCGAAGCAGAAAAAGTTGGGCGTTTCGTCTGATGACAACCAGAAAATCAAGTCACTCGATGAAGAAGATTTTCTGATGCCTGGAACAAGAGTTCAGTTGTAGTGTGTGTGTGTTAACGCATGAAAGTGAAATATGTTTTATACATACAACACAGCAGCCATTACACTAAAATATTATGTACTTTAAATTAATTCAACTCTACAAGAGAAGCACAATGTCCAATTTAGCCTGTTTATTAAGCTGTAAATGACTGCTTGTGTAATCCTGAGCTGTTAGCTCAGGGTGTTAACCGGTTAAGCAATGGCATGTAACCAAAATTAAAACCAAGTCAAGCAGCAAAAAATGCCTCAAATCATCCAGCAACAAAGTTAACTAATAAACCCAAACTTTTGGAGAAAACTCAACTCCACATGACTATTTATTGAAACTGTGTATACTGTATATGAGAAGTGGCACCGTCACACTGAGTGGACAGTTGGACTGAGAGAAGATGAGTTTTTCACGGTAGGTTTCTGTTGGTTTTTCTGATGTGTCCTGACAGGTTGTAGGTAGTAGCACAGCTGCTGTATCAACCTACATTCTGTCAGTCAAAAGCTTTGATTTTATAAAGTTAAGATGAATGCAGAGTCTTTGGAAGAAATAACACAAGGCCTCTGGGCGATGCTTTTTATTTGTATACAGTCCACAGAGACGCATTTTCTGTCATTCGGGGTTTGCGGATAGTCAAAAAATGTGAAATACTTTACCATACCTGTTAAAACTACAGTTATGCTCAAAAACAAGATTTCTTAGCATAAAATGAATGCAATAGCTACAGAATGTGAATTCAGAAAATCTCTTAAATGTTTTAAAAGTTCTGGTTACAAACAACCATGAAGCCACATGCAACTTTTAACAAAACAATCAAATAAAACACAATTTCATCATAATATTTTATTTTCAATTTGTTCTCAATCGAGCAAATGCTTTATTCTTCAGCATAATGCCAACCTCACAATGTTAACATCTCAAACTCTTTCAAATGCTAACCCAACATAATATCTATAATATATTTACCCTTAATAATCTATATTTCCAGTTGGACCAGTTCAGTTTTAGAGACGTGCGTCTCAAACCTCACAACAATCGCTCTGTCCTCAAACATTAATTTAACACTTTTAAACGTTAAAGTAACGTGTACGTCCAAATCTCGCGAGAATTGCATAAATCGTGACACCTGTGCACCTGTGCAATATCACCGAGTCAGTGTTTGGCATCTTAGTTAAGTTATATGTGACCAATATATATTTTTGGGAAGGATTTACGGTCTTTAATACTTGTTAATTGTAATTTGGTGTCTTGTAATCGTTCATTAAAATAAGTAATAAACTTTTTGTTTTAAAACACCTCATGTTGAGGTGAGACTGACATATAAATTATTAACTATATAAATATATATTAAATCATTTCATTTGACATCACAATGTGAACAGTAGGATTGTTTGGACCCCGAGAGCGGAGCACCGGCGGGAGGAGGCGGGGGAAGGAGGAGCGACGCCGCTCAGCGCTCTCCTCCTCTCGGCTGCCTCATCCGCGCGTGAGTGACGGGAGAGTCAGTCAGACGGTATGGAGCTCATTGTGGAGAGCCGGACTGGTGAGTAAGAACCGGATCGAGGGACGGGAAGCCTCGCCAAAGACCGAAGCGAGAAGAAACAGAGCAGAACCGGAGCTGGAAACATTCAGAGACGAGCGTTTGAAAGAAACCAGCGCTCCTAACTTTGAAGGACCGCAGTGAGTGCGCATCACCCGAACACCTCACCGACTCCGAAGATGCGACCCGGCGGGCTGCTGGTGCTCATCTGCGGGCTGCTCGGGTTCGGTAAGCCCTCTGAGTTACTTGCTCGCGGTTCTCTGTGCGTGTTCACCTGTCTGCTGTACTTTGTGGTTCGGGAAAAGTGCGCAGACCGCCCGTCTTCATCACTTATCGGGCTTTCCTGTAGTGTTCGTGTTTTATAATGATTTGTATTGTACTATGGATCTGCTGGTTACTGTGTTTTTGTATGCGGGGGTGCATGAGTTTCATCGCATCGGGTTTGTACGGTACAGGTCGGATGTGTTACTGACAAGACACAAGTCAATGCATGCAAACATAACGGTGTGACTGGGAAGACTGAACTATTGTTTGCGGCTCGTTCATGTACAAAAAAAACAGGTTTTATTAGTGCATTAATACGAACGCAACTGCTTATACAAAATGTACTGTTACACGTTTTCTTATACTAGTGTGATTTAAGAAATGTCTGTTTTACACGTCTCAGTACACGTCTATGCTTCATGCTTCTCAATGATAAACTCAGCCCTGCTTTAAATCCAGGTACACTTACAAGTGTACACATGCAGTTACTTATGCAAGTGTGATGTGTGTGTGTGTGTGTGTGTGGCACTTGTGTTGTGTTGTTAAGGTTAGTATGTTTTGTTAAACACCATTTCAGGTGTAAAGAAAAATCCTGATCTCAGTTTGACTCCCATTTTCATTCAAAGCCTTTCATTCAAAGACTTCTGCACCTAACATCTGCTCTCATCTGAGATGATTGTGTGAGATGGAAATAACTTAAAGTCAAACCCCTGAACGCTCACATTTAAGGTCCAGCCTGGGCCAAACTCCTCATTTAAATCTGAAACCAGCAATAAAGCCTCCTGTACGGCTCCCACATGCACACTTGAGCGAATGAACATCCAATCTCAAGAGGCTTTCTGTTTTATTACAGCTTTTTATGAGTCTGTGTGCCGAGATGTTAAGCCTCACAGGGCTGCGTTTCATTCTCTTATTTTGTACTTCTTTCGTGTGAGTCTTGAAAGGGAGTGCTTTGCTATCACTCTAAAAATCATTTTATGGCCTGAGAGGAAACACTGACAGGATTTTCGCTGCAGAGTTGTGTTTACGCCACACGCGCAAAATGTTGCACATCAACAGATCCAAACTTTGCCTTTACACGCCGATGATGTATTGCAGCCCCCCTCCTGTGATTTAGTTATTCGTGCCTGAAGTTTGTGTTGCTTTACAGCTTCTCAGCTCAACTAAAAACTGAGAAACGTCTCATTTATGACAGTTTACCAAACCGCACATAAAATTAACAATCACCTCGCTCCAGCCAGCTACACCAGAGACTCGTCCAAATAACTGATATTTACACTTCCTGTCAGAGAAACAAGCGTGAGCTCGTGAGATGCTATCAGGTGAGCGTGACAGAACTATCTGTGTCTGTACCGGCCCCCGGGGACGTTTTGTTAGCCACGGCCGACTCTTGTGTTACAAATGAACGCTGGGTTTATTTAGCATCTCCTGACAGTTGAATCGCGGCGCTGCGGCCAGGGAAACGGAGGAGAGGAAAAGTCGATGCGATCTGACACCCTTCATCTGATCCCTTTATCTACGCCGTGGCCCTGCTGCCTCTCCAGCCGTGAGGGGGAGAGCAGATCTTTCCCTGCAGCGATTGGGACAATCTCATTCCAGCTTGGCCCAGGCTCTACTTATAGCTCTCACTGAACAAAGAGCAGCCAAGGACCCCTTGAAAAGACCCTCGGGTGGGTCGACTCAAACAGACTTGGTTGCCATACTGAGCTCAGAAACAAGCGCTTCCTTTAAAATGTCACTTTAAATGATTCACTGAGGTTTAATATCCTCAGTGCCTCATGCGCTGTTCTTCAGACATCACACATTTCAATAATCTCCAAACTGCAGCACTAAAGAAGCGTTAAACTGAGCTAATATTGAATTTCCCAGACTCCCCCCTCACCGCCCCACAACTTCCTGATGGCTACAGAGGCATCATGTTTCCTCTTTAAGTGTCATAAACACCATCAGCGATGTCAGCAGCGGTTTGCAGCCGTGGGGGCAGCGTAGCGCCGCATGCTTTAATGCAGCCCACACTAGCCATACAAGATGCTGTCAACGCTTGCTAACAATTATATAGCAATCAGAGCTTCTCTTTCATATAATTCAGGCTGTGGGGGCATCCGGCTGTTGTTTGACAAGAAACCTTTGCCTTTTGTGTTTTTAACAGCTCAGATTGCGTGATGCACATTTTACTGAAAAAAAAGGCAAGCTGTGGCGTTATGATAATGCTGAAACCATTGCCAAGCCTTTTAGGTTTTCAGTCAGGATTTATGTATATTTACTTTTATTAAAATACGTGTTTTGTGACAGTACATTACATTCAATCATATACATAATCAGAGGCTTTGTGTTTGTTATTCATATTCATATTGATATTTAAAGATGATTAAAAACATTCACAGAAGTTCACAAACAGCGTTTTGTGTCATTCTGTGGAGAGAAGCTTAATTTGTCCCTCACCTCATTCTTTTATTCCTCACATCTTTGAACTCTCCGTTGCCTCAAAGCTGCATCAAAGCTCCTGGTCTCAGAGAGAGCTGGGTTTTGCTCGGCCCGAACTGCTGTATTTAAGTGTAATCTGCTCTGTGAAGCATCCAGGTAAACACCAATTTTCTTCCAGCTGGTCCCATCCTTCTTGCTGTCCAACCGAGCGAGTGGATTCGTCTCAGGCCGGGTCAGTTCTGGAATGAGGTGGAGAGCGCTCCTGACTTCAGTTCGGATGGGGTCAGCCTATATACGCTCCTCTCTATTTGTTTTTTATGTAATTTGATTTTGAGGCAGACAGAGACAGATTAGCCCATAAATAAGTGAAGAGAAAATCACAGCTCAGAGAGACAACAGAGATAGAAAAGCTTTTTGTTATTTTGCTGACATGCCATCATTCCGAGGACGGTTCACAGATGCTGACCAGGATACACAAAGACAAACCTGTCTGTCAGAAAAGCCTTTTAATTCCCCTGCAGCACTAAACAGATTTCCTCTGTGATTTTTACCTCGATTCTACCTCGCGTTCGGCTCGTATCCTCACATAAAGTAAACGTTGCTCTACTTGTCTCCGGGTTCATTAGATCACATTAAAGCTCGAAGGCCGTCAGATTCCTGCATGTCATTTAACACTTTTCATCAAAGTTTCTTTTTCCTCACCCACACTGAGGCATTGACAGGCCTAATGGGATCTAAGCAGGTAATAACAAAGTGATTTCTTGACATGTTTGTATATGAGCAATCATGCGTGTGTGTGTGTCCCTGCTGCCTGTGTGGGTGGCAGTTTGTCTGTGTGCATATGAGCTTATTTTTCCTCTTATCTGCGCAATCAATCATTTGATCATTTATTTCTCTCTCTCGTTTGCTGAAGGGGGTAGTTTGAAAAAACATCAGCATCATTTTATTCTTGCACTATATTGCAGCTATGAATCAACGTGACGCCGCCACATATTTGCTCTGCATTGCAAACAGTTGTTAGGTTGTACTTCCTGACAGTCTTTTGAGGAACAGACATAAGCAGGACTGCTAGATTTTACACAGAAGTGCAGTCGAACCCGAGTCTCAAATACCTGCCAACATGATAAAAGCTTTAAAAAGTTTCTCTTACACCCGTCAGGGCAGTTTAATGGTGTCGTGACACTCACAGGCTGTTTACCACCGAATAAATGTGCCACAATACAAACATGAGCCTGGCTTATTTAAATGCAAATCTGCTTGCTACAAAACAGCGATTGGGGGTGGAGTTACAGCCCTGTTACTTAGATCATTCTTAAAATGTTTTGTGTAATAATGCTTTATATCCTGCCATGAGTTTACCTTACAAACCTTTAGATTTCTCTGTGGTGGCATTTTGATAAGCGGCTGTGCTTAGAGTGACCAATTTCACAACACAAGACTGCAGAGGAAACTTCTGTGAGGAGCACGGTGTGATCTTAACCTCATGAGGCACGGTTAATACTTCTTCATTATTTTGCACTAGTAAACCGAATGCTTTGATGGCATCTTTTGATGGGAACTGCAAGCGGTCGCCACGGGAGCTTATAATAATTGTTCTCAGCGTGCGTCACTCGGGCCGTCTCTGCGTTCTAGGCAGATCTGAAGGAGGCTGTTGCTTAAAGACTTTCTGATAAGGAACCTCTAATCATGTTCTTTTTGAAAGACACCCAACCACCAAGTTTAATCTGTAGAGAAGAAGAGGCTGGGGGAGTCCCGCTCATGTCTGAAGCGGTCAGGTGGTCTCAGTGAAGTATGCAAAATAATATGCCATGCCATAAAACAATAAAACAATAACATAACATAAAACAATAACATATCATAATCACTAATAATCCAAATAGCAAAAACATTTTGTGTTTATATAAAAACACTTTCATCTACTTTTCCATGTACTTTAAACAATATCACATCAACTTTAAGCAACTCTCTCCAGCTTTTTGTCTTTCTCTTGAGACACAGATATAACAGATTTTGTAGCTTTTGATTTCTTGTGATGTTCCTTCTTTGTAAGTTGCTTTGGATAAAAGCGTCTGATGAATCAACAAATATACATATAACGCTAAGACATAGTAAAGCTCATGAGAGTGTATTTACTTTATTTGTCTTGTAATTGTGAAGAACTTCTTTTAAAATCCTTGAAACAATCGTAAGAAGTTTAGAAGAAGCATTTCTTAGCCTCAGCTGTCTGCGTGTTTGCCTTTGACTTATCTTCAAACCTCTGAGCTACCCAGAACAGCTTCTGTTCAACACAGTTAGGCTCGTCTTTCTACAGAGGCCATCTGTACATTAAGCACAACTCGCTTTCAATAGCTGCATCAATTTGTATGGTGCTATGATTTAATAAAGCAGAACGCTGATTCAATCAGCGGAATCCACAGCTCCGACACATCCGCAGAAAATCACACAGACCGCGGACACATCCGTCAGGCACGCCCGCTTGGCCCCGGATCAAAGCTAAATGGTGCAGCTTGAGTAAATTGACTCACGTGGAGCCAAAAACATGAAACCAACATCTTTTAATATCAGATGTCCCACAAACAGATGAACCAACGCAGGACACACCAGCCCCGGCAAGATTGCGTTAAGATGCTGTCAGCCCTCCACGGTTTGAGCCTGGAAAGGTCTGATACACAAAATGTGTGAGCTAAGTGCAGTTTATTTTCACCTTATCAATACTGATAATGGCACCACAGAGAGCTACGTAATGAAGAATGACTGGGCAGTAATCTTATAAAAGCCATAATGTAAGATCAGATATCTGCACACACCAGACCTGGAGAGCACCACGGTTTTAAAAGTAGCCAGTAGGCCGAGTCGCGTCTCCAAAGTGGGCTTTGAAAATGATGCATCTGTGAAATGGCATCGCTGGAGGTTGGGCAGAGCAGGTGAAACTAAACTAAAGGTGTTAGTACATGTTTGCCTGACAGCTTCTCTGCTCTCAATTTCTCCATTTCCTTTTGTTAGATTGCCAGAGAAAGATGAAACAAGGTTGTAAAGAAGACAACACGCACATCTCAACTTTGACAGACAGGGTTTGATTCTGCGTGAGACAAAAGGCTTTTGCAGCATTTAGATAAAACATATTTTTCCTACAAGAACCGTAACAATAACTCAACTTTACAAGTATTGATAGTTTCTCAGCGAGACAACAAAGAAGACAAAAAACCAAAAATAGTTGCTGTAATTTTTAAACATCAATATTTATTGACACTCACAGAGTCCAGGCGACCTCTGTAAAATGCAATGAAAATAATTTCTTCAACGGTTTATATACAGTCACTTGTATTTTATGCTGTTGAAATGTTTCCCTTTGGGCTCCTTAAACCTCCTTTACCAAAGATGTTTCTCCACAGAATTGAGAAGGAATATCATATGTTGAACCTCAAATGTTTATATTTGCATAACAGATTTCCAACAAAAAATGGATAGAAAACTTGGCCATGAATTATTGTGCATCTCTGAGGGTTTTGCCAGTAAATCTGCATGAAATGATACATTAGCCTGAACTATCATGAGCCTTGACTGTATGCGTGTTATCTTATCCATTTTAAGTAGGAATTCATTATAATAGAGAACAAATGAGGGCCATTCTCAACAACTGAAATTGTTTTACACTAATAAACCTTTAAAAAAAAACAACTTGCCAATAATAAGAATGAATACATAATTATAATTATTGCATGAATGGCAGGTAATTCTGAGAGCAAGAAATGGCAGCAGCATCTTCACGCCTACAAGATCAAGGTCTCACAGGATATAACTAATGCAGGTGGCCTTAAAGCATTTACCACTTTCTAAATCTGAGGAGGCAGTCTATATATCTTAAGATGTTTTCTCGTTTATTGTCATTTCTACAACACCAGCAATTTTCGGAACACCAGGAAAACTCCGTCCCAGGGACATGCATCAGCGTGAAGGTTCCTCAGACTCCTGCTAAATCATCTGCAGCGCCGAAGCTCAATCTTCCAAAGTACATTTTTCAGGTGGAGAAAGATTTCGGACGGACACACTCATCTACTTTTGCTCTCTATTTTTTTGAGCCGTTTCTTCTAGCTCAGAAAACTTCAGGGTGGATGTTTTAACTCACTGCTGCATTCTCTGTGCTGGAGGCGGTTTCGAACCCCTGCGGTTCCTGATTGCTCGCAGTCCACAAATGCGTTCTCTCTGAAATCATTTGGAAGTCGGCTGTATGGGGAGCGTTGCTGAGCTGTGTGGTTGTACCAGGCATGCGGTCCTGTGTTTGGCCCTTGGGGTTCCACATCCTGGTTCTAATGGTCCAACTCCAGCCTCTGCTGTGAATTAGATGATGGGAACAGGTTTGGTAAATAGCAAAGACGGACTGCTGTTTTCAAACATCCCTAATGGGATTCTGGTGTAAATTATCATTGAGAAGACAGCAGCAGATGGGAACTGAGAGAAACAAAACTGATGGTTTTGGTTTTCAACACTTACACGTTTCCTCTGAATAGGACCAAAGGTGTGAAAACATTCTGCACAACAAATAAAACCCCGAGAGTCCATTAGAATGTCGTTCACAGATTTGGACTTCCATGCATGCGTTTTCTTCCTGTGAAGACATTATCATATAGCTGTCATCACTCATAAAATCATATTGAGCTGAGAAATACAGCAACACATCTGAGCACATAAAGACACGCACCTTCTGTTTTCTCCAACTCATTACTGCGCTTTCATTTCTCACCAAAAACATCGTTTTAAGACACAAAAAGTCTTTAAAGAGTGACAGCAACCTTTTACATGCAGCGTTAAATTATATTGTTTATGTTGCTTGTTCATGTCTTAAAATTCTTGTTTTCTTAGCTATGTTTAATTCCAGTTTTGTTTACGGTAGCTTGACTGATATGGTACTAGTTTGGACTTACAAAACTTGGCCGTATTTAAATTAATCCATTCGATGTTTACGTTTTTACAGGTTTCATCAAAAAAAGAAAATAAACTCATTACATACATGAGTGTTCAGCTTTATGATTCCAGGATTTGGTGAAAAATTAATTCATATTAAAATCACATTTTCTGAAGCTTTAATTACACAAGAGATTTTTCTCAAGATAAAAATAACATGAGACTTAAGTTGTGTCTCCATTGGCTCTCTGTTTACTTTAATTTCTGTCTAGATGAACCAACTGACAAACCGAGTGAATCTCCTGTGTGACTTTACCGTCCCCTGATGTGAATTTACCTGTTCCTTTACGCTAACATGAAAGCTGCTGTCCAGACATGAGAAGGTCACAGCTCAGTCCCTGGGGCTGAAATCTGAGCCCATGGCAAGGTTGTGCTGGGCTGCAGTGAAGCGTCCCTCCGTCGCCTGTGATGTAAGTGGGCCAAAGTCAGGATCCCTCAGAAGATCTGTCTTTATAAGACCACCGGTGTCCAGAGGGTCTAAATGACAGACGTTAGTGATAGAGTTATAGCACACCCAGCTGACAGGAAATGTTCTCTTAATGTTCTTGCAGTAGCATTTGTAGAATGTTTTATTAACGTTACATGTAGCATCAAAAACGTTATGTTTAAGATGTTAGTGAAACGTTTAAAAAAAGTTACAGATTTTTAAAAACCTTAAGTAATGTTCTTATAAACAAACAGTAATGTTAATACAACATCTAAAAACTGGATGTTGGAAAACTGGAAACGTTCTCACAGCGTAAAACTGTTAGCTGGGCAGCTCCTGCAGCAGGTAAAAAACAATATGACATGTTACTGTAATGGCTCTATAATGTCAGATGGCAAAAAGACACCAGGGACTCAAGTGTGTCTGTGAGTGTGTGTGTGAGTTCTTACATGCTTCCTTCTGGCTTTTAGGGGCGTGAAAGGCTGAAACGTTGGCATAGGTGTGAAGAAAGAGCGGAGACAACATTTAATTTAGCCCGTCAGTTGTCACAGGTCAGGGGAAAACATCTCCTGTGGTTCATAGAGCTGATGTGAATGGAAGCTGTTAGAGAAAGAGGAGATAAAAAGAGAGAGTGAGACTTTCTGTTCATGTGTTGACGGGTCCAGCTGAAAAATATGTGCATTAGCATGAAAAAACAGTCAAAATCACATAGTTAAAAAATCCCAGGATGTCACAGACTGAACAATTCCGCAGACTTTCAGCAGATAGCCTCCATTTTCCTCTGTGGAAACACGACAAGCTTGTCAAGACATTTAAATGTGAGGCGATTTGATTTGACAGACAGGTCGAGACATATGCTAGCTTTGAAAATCATTGACAGACAAACGTCTTTTAGAATCACATCATTCAGACTTCAGTACTTGATTTAAAAATCACTCTTTTTGTAAGACACAGACAGGCCAGAGTCTCGTGTGTTCTGCGTTACCTCTCTCCCCTGTAATTCATGCCCTTATAATCTCTGCTGTCGGGGCTGTGCTGGAGAGTGACTGGCGGTTTGTTTGGCAGATTCTAGAGGAGCGCCGGGATGGCACATTGACTCTTCACTGACGCTGTTGCTGCTCTTTCTTTAACCGTCCAGCCTGAATGTGTCGCTCCCCCGTCTGAGAGGATGGCCTGAGAGAACAGCTTCATCGGACATTAGCCACAGTTTTCTCACTATCTCTCTCTTTCTCGCACACACACAAACATGCGCACACACACGCGGCTTGTATTCAGAGGTGAAAGAGTCAGTACATTTCATTTTCCCCAGCATTTTTCTTTTTCCTACTTTATAGGCTAAATTCTGTTGTGGAAAAATGATAAATGAAATTACACTGAAAAACGTTGCAAGCCAAACTCGAACTCGGTACGTAACGGCCCTACCTGTGAGTGCTTACAAAATGCTTTTGTAACAAATTCAGGTCTCTAGATTCTCTGTTATATTTTGCTATTGTGCATCATTGAGAGAGGAGGGTGTTGTTGAGCCGTCATGCTGCTCAGAGATTTCCCCAGGGCTTCTAATGCTACAGGGCAAACCCCTGCTTGACTTTACCTCAGTGCTGTACGGCACAGGCTTGCCTTGAGTCTTTTTGCATTCACGTTTTTTTCTTACTAATGTGCCTTACAAAGAAGTGCTTACAGTCAGGCACATTAATATTTGCACTCTGGCTGTTTGGGGTCATCAAATCAATTTAAAACTGGAACTATCAGTTTCTGAAACAAAACGGCTTGTACTCTGTAAGGTGGCTGAAGACAGCAGGCAGTCTCAGTCTGGGTCTTTTTCATCACAGATATTTGCAATATCAGCACATCAGGTGCAGAAAAGACGTTTCTGGCCCTTAAAGAGCTCACAGCTTCTGAGAAGAAGAAGTCCTGCAGACTTATTTAAAACACTGCAGGCTCTCAGTTTCTCCTGGGTCCTGCCTTGCAGCCTGTTGGAAAAGACAAGCCATGTCATCCTTATAGCTGCGTCAGGCATGCCGGACATGTGCTGTTTTGATCTTTGACTTTGATTGTTGGAGCATGAAAGCTAGTCAGCAAAAGTGTGAAATGTAACTGGCTGAGGGAAGAATGAATTCTGCATGGTATGAAAGTCTTGGGCCGTGTCAAGAACTGCAAGTCTTGTCATTTTCCAATTACAGAAGACAATTCTTGCCTCTCGCTGTCGCTGAATGCTGTATGGCGTGTTTATATTAGTTAACTGCAATTTAAAGCACAATTGTTCAGCACTTAAATTAGTTAACTTAAACAGAAAACTTACTGCTATAAATAAAGAACTTCTAGTTGGGATTAATTTGGGCATGTGGATATTATTGATAAGTCCTTTAAAAATCTCGTTACGACCAGGATGATGTAAAAAGTCATCAACAAGAGGCCGATAGCGGGAATCAGAAACGCCTTGTGCTTTTACAATATGCAAAAGAAATAATTACTCAGATTATGAAGAATAAACACGACAAATTAAGCTGTGACAAAAGGAGAGAAAAGACTCTTCAATAAATGAGTCTCTCCGTGTCTTTTTATCTACACCGTCTGCTGCATAAATTGTCATAAAAACATTTTTAAAAAATACATAGTCGGCTACAGTGGGTTTAAGTGTTAAATAATTACAATGAACTGCCTCAGGTTCCTCTAAACCAGAGCACTTCAAAGAACCCAACTTATTTTTAACAGAGCAAAAACAGCTCACGCTGTCACGCTCTATTTTTACATCGACCTCGGCTCCCGCTGAAAACCGTTTGTTTACACGTCTCGTAATCCCGTTGCCCCCCATGTTATGTGTTGATCAGGACTCTCGGAAACAGCAGTGCTAGATGCTGGAAGGTTACCCTCTCAACAAAAACACCGACATGATGTCTGCTTCACCTGAAAAACAGAAACAACACACAAGACGATGATATTAGAGGCTGAGGGGCTGTGTGATCTCTGTCAGAACTGGAGTCTGCAAAAGAAAGATGCTGTGAAAGTCAAACGTATTTGTTTAAACATATCATTTGATCGTTCAGTCCTTAGTTTGGCTTCCCAAAAGACCACAACTGTTGGAAAAGCTAGGTGTGGATTTTCTCAGGTTTAGCAGAGAGTGTGTTGGGCCACCTGCTTCATCTTGCATCAGTCTGCAAAAAGGTGTGAACAACATCCAATTGGTTTTCTAATCCAAATTAGAAACCAAATTGATTTACATCTCAGAACACTTAAAACAGACATTAAATCCCAGTGGCTGCAATGACACCTAATTCTATTCTGATACGTTATGTTAATGCTTCATAATGTTTTATTCTTAATTCCATTCGATGTGAGCATCAGTTCAATATCAGTTTGTGATTCAGCTGTGAATTCAGACCTTCATGCTGTTGTTACCTCTGGCAGTCAACAGTTTAAAGGTCAGGAGACACATTCATACACAACGTTAAGTCACTCTAAAGATTTTTCCATTAAGTGACTCCGGGCTGTTGGTAGAATGAAAGAGGAGCGGGAGAGACAGAATGATGGAGATCAGTAACAATAGAGGGGGATAATTGTGCCAGAATCACAACCATCTGGTGTCAGTCTCCTCACAGATCTCCACACACAGCTTGCAATCTTTCCTGTGAAATCCTTAAATCCTCACAATCTGCCTCACGCTCCTCTGATGTGACTGCCATCACCCTTTTCTCTCTTGGCCTCCGATTCTCCTCCAAACTGTCTCCTCTGCTCCCCCACAGAGCTCCTTTTAAATGCTGCATGTATCTACCCTCAGGAATGCATTGTCTAATCTGTACAACAGCGCTTGAGGAATTGTCGTTATTTCACATTCAAGATGAGCGGAGAAGTATTGATTCCAGCTGGACACAACAAGGACAGATGAAGACAAAACCTTTTTGTCCTACAACCATGTTAAGCATGTACTCACAGAGGAATTCAGAAAGGCCTACCCGTTCACTAGGATGACTACATAACGGTGTCCTGCATGCTTGAAATGCTTTGGCAAATTTTTGCTCTTTGTTCAGCTCTGTTTGTGCATTTCTTAAGAGATACGTATCTTTTAGCTGAACCTGCCTGGATTCCAGTTGTCTTTTTTACTGTGTTTTCTTTCTGGTTAAACCCTGATATCGCTGGAGCCCTGGGCCCTTGGTGAACTAACTGATGCTATGCATGTGGCATGACATTGAGAGACGGATTCAAGGCCAGAGAAGTGTTAATTGTGTGAATTTGGCAAGTTTTTCCTTCCCAGTTTTCCTCACAAACTTTATATCCATTTACACAAGGCCTGCACAATTTATCAAAATAATATCAAAGTCATGATACGGCCCAGTGTGATTATTAGTGCACAGCGTGCCTCAAATTAAAGGGGCGGTTTATTAAAGTGGGTTGGGTTCCAAAAAGTAACAGCATGAGTGAACAGAAATTCTGTTTCTATTAAACACAAAACAAGAACAAAACAATACAGCTAAACTAGCAATACGAGATGGCTCTAAAAATATCAGTTTAAATCACAATATTTGTTAATACAAATACTCTGTATTTAGATGCATTAAAAACATTTTCAAAGCAAATTAACGCAGAAAGAAAGTTTGCTAACCTCTAGCGAACCCTGTGCTTGGTCAGCGGGGGTTGTGTACTGTGGCTGCATGTTTTTTCTCTGGCTAACAGGGAAGACAACTTGTTTTCCAAGTGAACTCATGTTCATTATCTATTTTAAGTGGTCTTGATTTTGCCAGATGGTTATTAGTGGTGATTATTTGTGATTGTTAAGGCAAGAGTTACTATCACTAATGATCATACTTGAGGTTAATTATTTGACCAAAACACCCTAGAACGCTATAAAGAAACTGCATGGCAACAAGTTGAAACCCACTCAGAACACCTTCCAGCTACCACACAGCAATACCCAGACACCCACCCACAACGCTGCAGTGTTCTGCTTAAACAAACACCACTCACATTTGTCCTCAGAAAATGTACAATTCCTTAAAACTTGTATTTGAAAAGGACTTTGCCAAAAAACAACAATAACACTGATTAAAAAAAGAAATGATTTTCTTTGTTTTTAAAAGTGCATCAGTAATGACTGTGATTATTTACTCAGTCTCATGTTTTTGTTGTATTTTTATCTATACGACGCCAGTTAATGGTGACTGAGTCTGTCTGACTGCAGCATTCATAACAACGTCTTTTGTTTCACCGAATAAAGTAAGTCTGGATTAAAACAACTTGAAGATAAACGATTGCAAATAATGAAGAGTTCCTACATTTGGCTGAACTCCTAGAAGCACGCTGACACAAACAAATCCTTTAGGCCCTTAATTCCTCAGTAAACACAAGATCGATTCATTTATATTCCAGAACATCATACAAAGTTCTCAACATCTACACCGTTTTTACAAAGCTGAGCTGCAAACAGCTAAACAGCAAATCTTTCATCGATTCATCGACTCAAAGTCTGCTGACCATCCATGGGGTCCTCCTCATCATGACCAAACAGAAATTCTGAATGTTCTCCATGAAGTTAGAGGCATGGTGGAATGTTCCAGAAGATGCCACACCACTGTGGAGTCCTGTTTGGGCCATTCATTACCCTTTGACATTTCACTTTATCTTTTCCCAGAGCTTCCCAAGAGCAATGAATATTAAACATGCAGCATGTTTGTGAAGCAGCTTCTAGGTTTGCCCACCGGCTGAATGTGGAGCTGTTGTGAAGCTTCATTCTCCTGTGAATAGAAGGATATTCGGTTCCTGCAGTTGCTTGAATAAGAGATGCAGAAATTCGTACCTCAGAGATATAATAAAGTGCAAGGATCATATTTCGGTCTTCAACATAAAGTGGGCTGTAGCAAAAATGCACACTGCAAACAGGCGGCGTGGGAGCTGAGGTGAGTTTATGGGTGCGATCTCTGCGGTTGAGGACAGGCAGCCCATGGCTTCTAGAATTTTCTTCTTGCTTTCCCTGTGAGAGGCATTTCATTAGCATCACTGCTGATCTTCAAAGAAATTATTTGGATTTTTTTTTTCCAAATGAATTTTCTTTGACACATGTCACGACTTGCCCTGTCTCTCACTGAAAGGTTGTGGGAGGTCAGATGTAAAATTCAGAGGCACACGAACAAAAACTAGAAATGAATTTGAATGAGAACCAGACGCTGTTATATTAACTGTGGCTCGTGATTATTACCGGAGGGTTTCAGCCCAAATAATTAACATGAACAAACAGCGGAAAGTCTTGAGGTAGTGTCTGCAATCAAACATATCTTGGAACGTTTAAGCAAAATCTATTCTTTCTTATGGGCAAGAAACTTTATATTCACAATACAATAACACCTAAAAGCAAAGCAAGCGAACAAACAAGTAAAATGACTACATAATAGCACGCCCTAACGCTAACTCCTGAACGCTAGCGCCCTAACGCTAACTAAACTACACTTTTCTAGCCATCCATTAAGTCAGCTTCATTACGTACTCATTCTTAATCATTCTTACTCACATCAGGTTAATCTTGTTCCGTTGCTTCAGCCTTCTGAGCCGCACATATCAAATATTCTCGCATCTTTTCATGCATCTGGTCTTGCCGCAGAGGCTTTTATCATAACGTGGCTTGCATAAGTAAGTGACCCTCTTTAAGTGAATTTTGAGACCGTCCTAGTTTGTTCTGCTTGACGTGTCTCTTCATCTTCTCATTTACATGTGATGAAAGCATGCAGCACTTACTCGCATTTGTCCTACATCTCCTGTCTATTAATTAGTTTTTAGTGAAATTTGCTAAATTTTCTAGCAAAACATGTACAACATGCAGAACTTTAAGATTTAACTTCATTAACATTCCAAACTTTTGAAAAAATTTAATAAACATTTTTTTTAACCGCTAGTTGGGAGTTAATGATGTTTCAGCCCTCAGTAAAACAAACAGCCATATGTTGATATAGTGTATCTATACGATACTGACCTCAAACACGTGTCTTCTGCTCTGAAGAGCAGTCTGGAATGAGATCATTGTGTTAATATCTTCCTCTGGGGCCACATTATAAAACCTCCTATCATAAATCTAAAGTTTAGATCTGACAAGTTCAATGTTCTAAATGAGATTAACTAAAACCATCGTGGCTAGTAAACAAATTAATTCTGAGTTAGGATGTTTCTGTAATACGGCCCGTGATCTTTATCTTCTTCATTACAATTATCCATTTATGAGATTCACAGTTCTGCAAATGAACTAATTCTACCTCCAATATTGAGTCCAAATTGGACAAAAAAACGACAGAAAAAAGAAATAGTTTTTCCACACTCCAGCGCTCTCGCCACGCTGCCTCCTACATAACTTACTTCGCTGTAACAAACTAGTTCGAAGAAACTTTCCAAAGCCTCTAGCGCTAAGGTGAGCGACTCTTGACATGTTGGACGTATCCTAAGTTATACTGAGCTATACTGAAAGTCACAGTTCACGTTTGTAAATCTCAGACAAAGCACCTCCTTAGTGTTTTACTTCAGCTGGGCAAAACGAACGCACTTAGTTTTATGAAACCTGCTTCTTATTTCACAGCAAGTGAAGCAGTTACGGGGTCATGATCGGCCGCCCACGAAATTAGTCCAGCGTTGCCCCCCTTAAAGGGCCGTTTCATTAGTCACAGGTGACAGACCACCACTGGTGCTGCCTAATTACAATGAACATGAAGCTGTTCTGACTTTGATCCTATCTGCTCTGAAACATCATCTTGAAAGAGAATTTTCCAACACTGAACTTTTATCATCTTGCAAACGGGTATCAAAGACGCTCGATGCAAATGTCAGCTGCCTTTTGCTTATATCCACAACTCCTCAGGACTGTTAGCAGTAATTGATTTTCTCATTACACTTCATGTGTCTAGATGTTTAAGCCAGACGTGGTATATGAGATATTTATTGTAGCTTTAAAGAAGTTCTGTACTTCCAGAATGTACTTGCATATGAAGTGTTTCTATAGTAGTTTTACATTTATTGGACATAATGGGAATCAGGATTTTTCTTGCTTTTTAAAACAGATGAATAGATTTTGTAGACATGCACTGCAGAGTCCTTGAAATGACTCAGGTCAATGTTAACCGCTGCCTTAAACTCTATAGGCGAACGTGTCAAGCTACATTGTCACCCTCTGTGAAGCTTTGTGCATTTGTGAAGCTGTAACACAATACTGTGAGAAGTAAAATAGCCTTTCTTAGCCTGTCTGCCTTCCTTTAGCTTTTCATGTGGTAGTCAAAGCGCCCCATTACCCTTGGGTTGAAAGATGTATTTAAATACTTGAGTATTCAGTAACTTCAACAAGGACCTTCTTGGACCTTCACATGAACGAGGTGGACTACCCTACCCAACAGGGAACGTTCTCAGAACATTGGCTAATTGGCTCAGAACATTCTGTAAATGTTCTCTCAGGTATCAAGTTAAAAGTAAAAAGTTATTGCAGTAACATTTAAAGAACGTTTTGTGACATCTTTAAGTTGTCAGCATTGCATAATTAAAATCTTTTTTCTGTCAACCAAGCATTAATTTTAATACAACGTCTAAAAAAAGGATGTTTTGAGCCTTGCTAGTACTTAAAAATAACATTTTAATAGAAACATTATGGAAACGTTCTTACAACCTAAAAATTTTAGCTGTGATGTTGGTTTGCAGAGGTAGGCAATTATAATTTACATATTTAAGTACTATAGCACAAGCAGACTGTTTATTTCTAAGACTCAGTGGAAAACGGTAGTTTAGCGTTTTTTAAAACTAAATTAAAACCGTTTTTGACAACAAGAAACCTTATAACATTATAAGTGGACTTTGGGGAAAAATAAAATAACCAAAACTGTATAATGCGGTCCTTTAAACATTGCGGTAAGCAGTTTAAAATACACTGAAATCTGTTGGTAATACTAGCTCAAAGCAGAGAGGCTCATAGTCAATAGTGAGACATGAGCTCTTCTGTTCCCTGTGTTTTTACCCACAGCTGAACGAATGTTGTTGCTCTCCAGTGTCCAGTAATGTCTGCCATAATCAATGTTCCAGATAAGCAGAAGACTTTTGGAAACCATAATATTGCCTCTTTGGCTTTCCACAAGTTTGTTGTTCTGTTTTCCAAATGGATGTGACATCGGTTCAATTTACTCTGACTGCTCTCCTCGCTCAGACGTGATGTTCTGCCAGTGTGCCCTGTTCAATAACTCCATCATGAATTCAATAGAATCAGCCTCTTCATTTGTGCTAATGCTGGTTGAGGCTCATTAGCTAAGCTATGTTAACCTCTGCTGGCTGCCCTGACACGCGCCACACACCCCGGCAACGACAAGCTTGTTAGACGGTTTGCATTAATATTCCCGGCAACAAACACAATCCTTCATGAGGAAAATAAAATCAACTCACGAGAAAGTTCTATCCACAGTCAACAATTTTAGGCTGTAAGAACGTTTCCCTAACATTTCCATAAACTAACATTATTTGGAATATTCTAGGGAGATTTAAAACATCCAGTGTATTAAAGTTATTCCTTGTTTGGAATAACATTTTTTTTTATTCTGTAACATTTAAAAAAAGTTTCACAAACAATTCAACAATAATGTTTTTGATATAATATACAACACTAAAAGCATTCACTTAACGTTGCTACAATAACATCTTCATAACTTTGAGAGAACGTTAGCCAACATTCTGACAATGTTCCCTGTTAGCTGGAACAATGCACGACTTAGATCGGCGCTTACAATTCAGCCTAATTGCATTGTAATGTGGCATAATATATATATGCTAATGGTAACTGCTGAGAGGAGAGAAATGTCTCCATACTTTCAGAGCAGGAGTTTCGTGTTTATACATGGCAACATTTTGCACTGTGATGAATATCAATGTTATGCAGCGACCAGTGGGGAGAATGTAATTAAAACTACTGACGCTACAGACTCCAATAGTCACAATATAACAATACATAACAGGACAATATAGCTTTTCACGTAACTAATACCTGTGAATGTACAAAATGCTACAGTGACATGACTTTTATATCATATAACTTCACAACTGAGCGAACATCAAACTTATTTGAGTGAATCAAATCATTTGGATCCAGTGAATGAAAAAAGAGGATTCATTTCAGTTCCTTAGCTATGTGTTTAAAAACACAATGCAATATAATAAAATATGTAAAAATATAACCATACACATATAGATAATACAAGAATACAATAGAATACAGTTAACATGGCCAGTGTTGGAAATGCCAGCGGGCAGCTATTTCCTATGCAGTTAAAAGACAATAAAGAACAGCTCTTATCTACTTGAATGGTGGAAGACCAGTATCTCCAAAACTATTTGTCAAGATAGGGTAGTAATTTATTTCAGATCAATACAATCTAACACAAGGGTTTCCAGATTTTCGGAGCACATAAACAACCGTGTTGCGCAGTACACGAACAGCTGACGCGTCTGCGGACACGCTGATTGGTTATTTAAGGTGAGAGGCGGGACCTGGAGCTCACCTGTCTCACCTGTTCACGAACTTCTCCCAACTTTCAATGTCTACAACACCTGTAAGTAAAGCGTTATTTTCTTAATGCTCATGTTTTAAGCACTTTTGGGACGGTTTGCTGCTGATATATAAACGCAATCGCAAAAGTGAATCGTACAGGTAACGCATGTGTGCATGTACTCACCTTACGGACGAGCTGGGCTTAATCTCCTACGAGAATATTGATAAACGCCAAGATCGTAACTTGTTCCTGTAGATGTTGTCGTATAATTTGCATCCGTTACGTTATATTGGCCGTAGATAACGCAGGTACATCGTTTTTGAAGCTTTAGGTCAATAGGCGTCTTGTTTGTGTTTTTAGGGCTCGTGGTGTTGACGCGCAGTAATGCGGTTCCGACCCAAATAATGCGGTGTGGACGGACACCTGCAGGGGGAGGCGTTACTGAAGTCACGTTTGCTTGCATATTAGTCAACACTGTTGTTAAAATGCATCTAATTCACACGAGATGCATTGGATATCTTTCCAAATATTTGTATTGAATGTACCTGTAACCAGCCTTGTGTTAAAGCTTGTCGTGTTGTTTGGTACGGTTGTTGTTTAACAGTTGTGTCGTTTTTTAGACTGGTGTGCTAATGCATTGAGGTCATGTACGTTTTGACTGCGATCGGTTCCCAAAATGTCTTTTTTCAGACCTATTTTAGTTCCGATCGCTTGTGATCAGATCATTCAAAGCAGGTGCAGTAGCAGGTGTAAATGAGAAGTGGTGTGACTCTGTATGGAAGGACTCGCTGGAGTGTATGTGAGCGAGTGTGTCATTCTCCATAGAAACAGACCCCCTACAGCAGAAAATGTTCTTGTATGTAGAACAGTCCTGATTTTCTATTCTTACCTTTCCGCTGATCAAAGCAGATGAAGCGGCTTATTAATTAACCCCAGGAAAAGGGCAATTATATAAGAAATTGCATGTTTGACTTTAAAGAAGAGTCTGATCATTACTGAGGAACATGCCTGCCTTCCTGTGGGGTAGATGTTAAAAGTTTTTGATGGACAGATGTGGGAAGCAGCTGGCTGTTCCATGTCTTATCTGATAGGAGATTGCAGATTATAATGCATATTATATTTTCATTATAAGAGTGTGTCGGTGGAAATGCTTTTAAATAGGTTCGTTTCAGATCCCTCCCCCAGAAAACGAGGCTGCTAAGATTTAGCCTGTCTTACGTCAGGTCCTGTATAAAAAGAGAGGTTTTATTCAGCAGATTTCAGATAAAAGAAGAAAAACAACTATTGCAATTATCTTTGCTAGCGTTTCCTGCCTCCATATTGGAATCCAGATGCCAGTATAGCCATATAATGACTCACGGCATCTATAGAAGGCAGAAATCACAGAAACTGAACACGCTAAGATATACTTGAATCATCTCATCTTTCAGTAAAAACAGTCAAGCTGTGATTCTATGCAGGTTGTTTGACCTTTTCGTATAGATTGGGCAATTTGTCCACAGAAAGAAAGACTGACCTTTTTAGGCACTTAGTCTCGACGGGGTATCAATTAGCAAAAGGCAAAGCGCTGACAGGAAAAAAGAAATGTGTTGGGCCAGAAAGAGGCTTTTCCTTAATAATGAAGCATCTCCATGCGGGAAACCTGAAATCTGATGTTTGGGTGGCATGAGTGCTGTTTTTGATCTTAATTACAGTGACAAACATTTGACCAAATACCAGGAGTTTCCTGTGAGCCACAGTGATCCAGTGAGAGGTACTGCTCACTGCATTTCATGTTTTGAAAAGCAACGATTCAGTGAATCAATGACACTGCAGCAATGAATCTTAACTTGGAAGCATTAAATCAGTTCCATGGCTTTTGCAAATGGCTTGCGATGGATGGATGGATGAACGGAAGGATGGAAGACAGAGATATTTAGGCATTTGGATGGATAGCTAGATAGATAGACGGACAGATGATAGATTGTTAGAGAGATTTGTTGTGCTTTAGACATTTAATTGCAGTGCTTTTGAAACATACACTGTTTTTTCACTTTGTGCAATTATGTTTGTCACGCAGCGCAAACAAGAAAATGAGATTAATCACATTTGTTCTAACAAGTTGTTTCAGTGTATTTTGTTTGTTTATTTAAGTTCAGTTTGCCTGATCTTGGCAGGAATCGTTGTTGACAGTGATAAATCACGCATGAAGCGAATATATTTTTATTTTGGCTGGGTACATAAATGCTCTGACAGCTAAATTGTGTATGTTTTAAGTGGCTCCGCTTTTTTTGCCTCTGCTTTCCGGCACAGTTTGTTTCTCGGAAAGAGCACTTTTTTCCCCTTAAATGATAGCCTTATGAGTCATTGGGTATATTTCTCTAAGTGAACATAAGTATAACAAGAATATTAGAGAAAATTATGCTCTTGTAGGCTTTTTCTTCATTCACATTAAGATGAAAGAATATTTTCATGGGTTTTTATCTGTTCCGACGGTTTCTGTAATGTGGTTCGGTGCCGTGAATCGCTGAAGAGCCTGAATGGAAAAGGTTATTTTGTAAAGTGCTGTCGGAGCCGTACTGATCCAAATGGAAGGTGAGGAATCTCCCCGCAGGTTCAGGAAGTCTTCAACACTCCCGACAACATCTGCACCAGATACTCTGGACTGTCTATCTGCAATGGGGCTGTGTAGGTTTGAGCTGTGAGTTTTTCTATAATGGTGTTAATGTCATGGTACCTTTAATTTGGGCTTTAAGTTTTATTCAGTTTGTTTGCTCCATCCCCGATTGTGACGGTCCCCAAACGTTTTGGTGTGCATGTCTTTAAGGGGTGGGCTAAAAAAGAGGGGGCGTGTCTAATTGAATTGCCAAGTCTGGTGGAAATGAAAAAGATTGTTAATCTTTAAAGTGTTTAAAAACTATAAAGCTTCAAAAACTTTGCAGCTTTGCAACGTTAAATGTAAGAATCTGGCTGTACAGGGTGGGAGTCTTGGCAAACGTTTAATGCTTGATTAACATTGCTTTAATTTTCTGCAGTTAAACATCTGTGTGGGTAATTGCTAGTTTGATTTCATCGTCTCTCCCCACAGTGCCCTTCTCGTTTAATACATGAACTTGGGGAATAACAACATCGTTTGATTGTTGGAATTCTAATAATGCTCTCCGCACCGCGCATCCACAAACAAGACTATATGAGATAAATGAAAATCAATACAGAGATGAGATAACTGCAAGTAAGTGAGATTTTGCCTGTTAGGAACTGTGTGTGTGTGTGTTCTTTTACAAAGACAAAAAAACTATTTCTATTGCTCAGATTTACATACTCCATTTTTAAGTCTGATAAAATGAAGTCCAGTCAGCTGTCCAGTCTGTAGACAGAGCAGAACTCTAGATGGTCCATCTATGACGATGATGTCACTCGTGTCGTGCAGAAACAGGGAAGTAAAAGTTGCGCTTGATGTCGGTGTGGAGGGAGTTGTCAGGTTTGATTTATGAAGTGAGCGCCTCTCCCAGGCTGCTGCTAACGTGTCAGTCTCCACCGAATGGATGAGGTCCACAGCTCACTGCCTTCTGATTGCCTTTTTCCGGCTCACAGAAATAAGGTGTCCATCTTTATACAATAACCCGATTTGATTAATCCAGAATCTGCCTTTTCATCGTCACACAGAAGCGTCAAACTAAGAGATGGCCTTTGGAGTGTTTTTGTTTTAGAGGGTACGTAATCTGACGTCGTAATGTTAAAAAACAGCATCTCGTTTTGCACCAGACAGCTCTCCTGTCGGCAGCGCCAGACAGTGATTATTACCAGAGAATTTGTAATTCTGAATGTAGCGCCACGAAACCCACCGCGGCGCTGCACTGGTGGGCCTGAGTTTTGCTGCGGTCACACGCATGCTGATGTTTGTGAAACATGTTCCCATTCAAAATACAAAATACTTCAGTGCAACCATTTAAAGATTCAAAGCTGCACGCTGCCATTTGGCATGTGTGAATAATGCATTGAATAATTTAATGATAGATGTTTGTTGTTCTGGAATGTGACTTGTAGCTTTTGCACCGTTGTTTGAGCTTCTCAAAGCTGATATCATTTAGAAGACCCTCTTTTAGTCACGTTGCTGTCAGCCAAAAGTCCGTTTTGATTGGTGTTTAGCAATCTGTAAACGATGTAGCGTAGATTAGTAACGTTTTGTTTGCAATTTAAAACCTGTAGTCTTCTAATGTGACATTCTTGTCAACACAGTTACTGTAATTATGCACTTTTTTGTGATGGAGTGATGCAGAAAGAGAGATGCCAAAGAAGAAAGTAAATAAACAAAAGAATGAATTGTTTTCGAGCAGCTGTACATGGGAGATGACAACAGATTGTGTGGCACGACACTTTAAATTTGAGCCACCTTTTGAAAATGCGCTCTTTGTTGTCATCGCAAGCCCACAGGAAACTCGCTGGCTCTTTTTCCCCGGCTTACTTCCAGCTGGCTTCAGTAAACTCGTAACATCATTGTTCGAGAAACAGATTTCGGTTTCTAAAAGGGTTTGAATCTGACATGTGAAGGTGAGGAGATGAAGAGGTTTGAGATAAAACTTTTTGACAGAGGCCGTAGCGTGTGGAAAAACCCAGAACGTTGAGTTTGCGTTCAGGTGTGTGACTGGTTGTTAACTAGCTGTTTTGCAAATGCAAGGACAGGAAGTGGTCAGGAAATAGTTTAAAGCACATCATCTGTTTCGTTTTTTGTAATATTTTCATGTCTATATGACTCATTTATATACAGAACAAAACCATCTTGACTGTTTGGTTTTGCTTTACATTTGAATCTCTGAGTTAGAAAGCAGATTGTGTGTAGTTTGTGTAGTTGTGTTCTCAGATATCTCCATTACAAGCCGTTTGCGTTTAAACTTCACAAGTCACAGCGTTTGCGTCAGGCGTCAGGGTGACGGGTGCGCGCCTGTCGTTTTTGTGTGATTATGCTTCTAAAACCGTTATCACCCACATCATTTACAAACAGCTGCGGGAAAGCGGCAGCAATCCCTGCCATTTTTCATCGCAGGCAGTTGCTCTTCGCACATAAAACAGGCTTGTTACTCACAGAAATCCGGCGTCTTTCAGCGGCGCGCTGTTGTGAGAGGCGGCGCGATCGTTAGCTAAGGTTTGCTCAATCACAGTCTAATGAGAACTCAACTGTACCACAAAGACTGAAGGTGGGGTTAGATTAATGATCGCTTTTCATCTTTTGTGTTACTTATTTCTCCTCACCCACTTCAGTAAACCGAGATGTGCTAATTTTACTCCATCACATGGAAAATAAGACATTTTCACTCTAGCACTTTTAAAAACATCTTCTTTAGTTTCACACATTGTCTTTATCAGGTTTGTTTGACATCTGTCTCTTTGTTGCCTCTCCTTCGCTCGCTCTCGCTCTTTCTCTCAACTTGAAGTTAATGGTAATAGTATTATTAAGTCGCTCATGTCATTATAAACGTGTGACTTTCTATATTCAGTTGAATATATTTATATAATATATATTGAAGGGAGTGAGTCATACAGGTATGAAACTGTATCAGAATGAGTAAAAAAATGACTTTTTTATGCTTGTTAAGGGTAGATGTTTCTTCTCATCTGCAGTCCTAAGTCTCTTTAAAACTTCATTCTGTCGCGCTGGCTCTCAATTTAGAGTTTGGTCATTTTAGGTGAATGAATGTCACCATTCAGTATTCACACACATTTACACACCAGAAAAAGCTCATTTTCCTCTACTGTGGGGTTTTCACAAATAACCTATAGAACAGAACAGGGCCAGCAGGAAGGAACCATGAATATGCCATTATACTTTCTCACTTGACCAGCTTACCTGTGTGAGACCGATCACACTTATTAAAAAAAATCACAAAACATTCTCATTCTGCGGTGTAGCCCGGAAACTCTGTCTATTATAAAGCCACCAGGTTCCACCTGCTTTTAAAAAGAGACTTTCGTCTGTTCAGAGAAACAAAAGTAACAACAGAGCATAATGTTCCAGCTCATTTTGGAGTTTTCTAATTCTGCAGGGGGCTGTTTCTGGGAGGGGGTTGGGTTAGAGCAAACCCAGTCTGCTAATGAAAATGCACTGAAGCAGGTTAAATGCACAGAGCAGAAGCCAAAGGCTGCACTGATTGTATTGCAGGCGGGCAGCGCTGTGGCTGTGTGTCTGTCTCCCTGCTCATTTACATCTGATGGACTTAATAGGAGTTTGTCTCCAGAATGCAGATGAACGCACAAACAAAGGGCTGGAACGGAACCGACGCCGCCCACCCCACGAGTCTCTCTCTGGCTGTTTTTTATCGCTTTCTTCCCCCTTTCTAATGATCCGAGTCGGTCCTCTCTCACAGCCACTCTCTGTTATTAAAACCTTACGCTCCTTAGACAGAAACGATGTACAGAATTAGCCGTTATTGACAGTTTCTGTGTGCGCGGATAAAGTGGCGCTGGCTAATTACGTCTGGCCCTTAATTATGCACAGATGCAACATTTGAGGGCTGTGCGCTAGCCTGCAGTCTGTCCAGGTGTGTGTGTATTTGTGTAAGAGTGTGTGAGACTTTGTTTACTAATGGGAAGGGGGGTGGTGGAATACCCCAATGTGTTTGTAATTCTCTGCAGTTGCTACATAGATTCATTTTCTGCTTGAGAGCACATGGGTAGGATGAGAACGTTTTACAAGCGTTTTCTAATGAACAGTTCCTTCGCCGCACAATGCGAAATGTGTCTAAACCATTTCTCAGGTACGTTTGTTACGTTGTGCAGATCTGAGAGGTTTATAATTTAGTTTGTAATGTGCAATGGAAACTGAAGATGTTTTTTCCTTTCTTTTACGAAGCATCTAATGCATAATTT
>JBAJNP010001206.1:0-30127 GCA_036877545.1 Yasuhikotakia modesta
ATTAACTAACTTAGTGCTGGCTAATATCTCTGGACTTCTGATGTTCATTGGAATGGACATTAAACTTTGAAAAAATCCTATAACTTAATGAAATAAAATATTTTCAAAATAACTTGGAATATTAATATTTGAAATCGTTAAAATTATGCAAGGAGAAAATGTATTAGGCTAGCATGAACATAAATTGACATTTTTTAATGGAAAATGGCAATTACTCCTCCCACATTTGAACTTCACAGCCATGCTTGTCCTGTCTGTTGTCTGAAGCTCTCTCAGATCAAGTTAAAAGTCATTTCTACACCAATCATTATTAAGCATTATTGAAACAAAGAAATCAGAGATTTTTTTATTGGACCCAGTAATATGTAATGTCCATTCCAATGGATGCCAGGTCTGAAGATACCATATAAGCAGCCAATTTTAATTACACATACATTTACAGATACAAATTTATTATAGACTTAAAAAAAAACATCACTCTTTTCAACCTTTTTCAGTGTGTCTCTGATATTCTTATATTTCATGGGGTGGAAAAGGTAAAAAAAAACTGATTCAGGAAGGTACGGGTTCTAAAAAGTGCTTAATAACAATGTGTCCCAAAATTCTGTCATAAAGATGTCATGTTCTTGTCAGCCATTATGACTTTCTTTTGTTTGTGAAAGCCAAAATAAAATCCTGAACATCTATTTATTTATTGATATTGGGGATTAATACAAAGCTTATAAAAATATTTGTTATTATTAATATTTTAGAATTATAATTATTTTCAATATTTATATTAATTCAAATATCAAATTTAAGCTTAAATTGTATTGTGTAACTGCAGCAAGCATTGTAATGAAAACTGTAGTTAACATTTTAATTGACTCTTATAATTTAGAAGGATTTTTAAAGGTTAAAATGTGATAAAATGTCCCTACAAGATTCATGTTTTGTAATTTACACCATCACATAGGAGGGATCATTTTAATAAATAAATTGAAACAGTTTTATTGCTTGAGTATTCAACCCAAAGTCCAAAGAGCTTTTTAACTGTTCTGACATTGTGAGTTTAGCTCATGGCTCTGGACCAAGTCATTTAAAATGAACCTTTAATTAGAATGAGTTAATTTCAGATTACTCTTCCCTTTGAAGGTCATGAAGTGCAGATTAACATTTTTCAGCCAATATCCCTAATCATGTCATCATCTGAAGACAGTACGACTCTCTGAAGCTGATTTTCTTCTGCACAGAGAAGAGGAAAAGAACTATTATGAACATCCTGCAGAACTTTCAAAGTCTTTACAAAACAAATAATTGCCACAATGTCTACCACATTTGAGCAGTGAGGGCAAATTACAATGTAGACAATAAATACAGCATAAGAGCATTGTACACTGACAGCAGAAATGTCAGCATGATACAATATTGCACTGAGGTTACTGCTGTGTGTGCATATCTCCGTATCAAGAGAAAGACTGCGTTGACTTCACTGTAAAGTGAGGCAATGGATAGCAGACATAAAATATACGCATGTGAACAAAAACTAAATAGATAGCTCTACAAAATAAATAAATATCTGTACACAGGACTTAAAAGAAGACATTTGAATAATGCCAATGCAGCTTTTTTCAAAGAACAATAGTGACAATGTCTGTTAAGCTTAAAACAGAATAGAACCTTACAATTAAGTATCTGACATATTCTTTTATTATGGATTCTTTTAAATAAACTTGCAGTGCATTTTTGTGGGGGGTTGTACATAATGGTGGATGGTAATATGTAATTCTGTAGTCACCATCTGCTGAGGGACTTTTCTATTACAAGAAAAGCAGCATGAAACCAGGCAGTATTTCTAGTCAGGATACGCTACACTACACTTCTGCAGAAGCTGGTGCTAATACTTATCAGGAAGTGAAATCCTGACAAGAAGTTGGGCATTCTTGCACGAAGGGAGGAACTGAAATTAGGCTAAAGAGGAAAAGCCATCACTACATTAACAGTGATATAATTAGAGCTAAAACTTCATTCACTGATCATCTGAAAGGAAGCATTTCATTTACAGATTTGATGAAACAAAAATATGAAACCGTCTGTGTTTAATCAATTAGACTTATAAAAAACAAAAGATGTTTCTATATAATTAAAAAAACGTAAAGTGTGTTATGTTGTAAGTCTTCCAAAGCTATGTAACGTGTGTGATGAACTGACTTAAGTGTGTAAATTACTGAATATAGTTAGTTTTGGAGACTGAGAGCCCCAGTCCTTTTTCACTACCATTGTATGGAAAAGATCAGCCTGTAAATGTAGGAAACTTGGAAACGTGGGCCGATGTTTCAAGCCATGTGAGAGTGAGTAAATGGTGATATTTTTAATAAATTATTATTTTCCTTTGATGGAGAAATAAGAAACAATGACCAGATTTCAAAATGCATTTAGAATGCAAAAACACTGTTTCGTAACACACATTCCCAACTGTTTAAAAAAGAAGCCCATGTAACAAACTCTAGCAACTATGTTTCGTAACGACCACAAAATGTCAGCACAGAGGCATATATCACTGTGATTTGTGTGCCTTTCCTGTCAGCCATGCGATCCGTCTCTCTCCTGTCTCTGGCAGCATAGAATCCTCCTCCTTGAGCTGACATGGAAAGGACATAGCCGTCTTCTCTCCTCTCATTTAAATCTTGAATGACATTTATTGAAATCAGATCAGCAGGTTTGCATTTCCATATCTAAGTGAATTGCACTGAATAGCACAGAAATGTCATGAAGAGTTACACGTTGCTATAGGTCATGGCTACTGTTGCCTTGGCATTTGAAATAGAGAGTCTGATTGGGTTCACGCGCGGTTCTGTCGTGTTGGCTTGTTCTAATGGCTTGCTTCATTGTTCACTGCTTTGAGTTGATATTTTATGTCTTTGTTCTTCATATTGTGCTTCAGGACAGTGGTCATGAACCTTTCAGCGTAATAAAATGATTGGGTTCTGTTATTTCCATGTCTGTTACTGATAAAGTGTAGCTCAAAGCCTCTTGTTGTCTACTTTAAAGGTTTGTGAATGCTCAGATGTGGTTTTATTGTAAGCCACAGTGGGGCAGTATGAGACTTTTGACTTTTTGGCTACACTGCTTAACATACAGTAGTGCAAATAAACTTAAAATGCAATTTCTAGGAGTTTGGCCATTTATCATTGTTAGATAAATAATTAGCTAATCAGCCCATTTCTTTAATTTTGACAGATTTCTCTAAACAAATAACAAGCAATACTATGTATAAATGTTGTTATTTTTACAAAAACAAATGCAGTCCATGAGGAAAAATTGATTGCTCTGAGACTGAGCTATTTTTTCATAAAATGTCTTTGACAGTTCTGTATAATACACATTTTCATTCACATGTAAACACACACAAGACCTTTTCTATATAAAAATCTGATATCCATTTATTATACACAAATCATCTTAAAGATTCACAGCTTTTTTATTATAATAAATATTAAATATTGTATTCTGAATTCAGATTATTGGGCTCTGAGTTGTATATATTAAATATTGTATTCTGAATTCAGATTATTGGGCTCTGAATTGTAATGTAAACCCTTGCATTAGCTTAGAACTTCTCTTAGTGATGCGTTTCTTTACAAATGAGGCCTGACGTTTCCTGTTTTACTTTACAACTATTAAAATGTGATGAGCGCTGTAAGTAAACGTCCTCAACTAATGCCTCATCATTATTCGTACATTTATTAAATTAAGATGATTAATGGCCAGTTTGGATTGCTTCGGTATATTGCGTAAATGACTGCTTCACTGAACTGGCTCTTTCATTAACTTTTAAACTCCAAAGCACCGTTTATATTGTCTTCACTGCAATTTGGAATAAGATGGACCTTCAAGTTCAGAGAAGTTGTTTTTCTTTTTTTTAATCAGCCAGCATTTTATTCCACAGCCTTAAATGTGTGGTCTTAACGGCTACTCTTCTTTTCTTTAATTTGCTGTTTGTATTTTATATTTGACACTAGGTATGAGTGATTCTCACCTAACCCACGTAAGATAACATTCTAAACAAATCTTTCATTTTTAAGTTACTGTTTACTGTTATATATAGCAGTATTTAGGAGATACTATTTTTTAATCAATATTCCACAGTAATTTCTGTGATATGGTCATTAACCAAAGACAGTAGCACCATAAAATACTTTATAAAGATTACATAGCACTTAGATAATAGATAGTATTACCATTGCCTAACATTAAAGAACTCATCGTAACATCTCTATTACTGTTAGATCACTGTTTTAATTTTATTTATGTAATGATTTGTGTGATGATACAATACTTGCCATAGAATGACCCATATAAACATGTCGGCTTTTCTCCTCATAGTTAAATGTGGGTCATTTATGTACATTGATTTATTGATATGGAGCTTGAGATGGTAGATTTCCGGCTCTGTCGTCTTCTCTCTCTGAAGGAAAGAACTGCTGGGAAGAGAGCTGGGGCTCCGCGTTCCTGCCCGCATAAATGAATATGAATGCACCTCACCTCTATATAATCAGCCGGCAAGAAGCACTGATTGTCCTCCTCCAAGCACAGCGGTGAATTTTAAACAGCAGTTTAAGCCTGGTAATTCACCTGGGAAAGAAAATCTCAACACATTACCTCAAAAAAGCCATCATGCTATTACTCAGGTCCTACCGCTGGGAGATTCGGCTAAGCCCTCTTTCTGTGCCCCTCTCCTGAGATCTTAAGAGCCAGTCAGATGGACAGATGTGCTATGTAAAACTAAACCCCTGATCTGTTTCTCTGAGTTTAAACTATAAAAGTCTTTGCTCCTTGCTGTAGGTCAGCAGTCAATAAAACAATATTATCTTCAGGGTAGAGGCATGTGTTTATTGCATGTCATTCGTAAATTGAGCAGATGTTGGTCTCATGAATATCATAGAGTGCTTGTATGTATTTGTAGCTTTATGAATTTTGTGGCCTATTTTCCTCCTGCTGAGTTTTTCATCTGGCCTTGATGACCTCACCCCACCGAGAAATCTGACAGAGCTGTATATTCCTATTTCAGAGATGATGGTAACATCACTCATTGTATTGGCAGCTGTCAATGTCAATATGCCGCAATAGGGTGAGCCAGTGTTTCACACAGTATATTCCAATCTAATTATTATGCTTTGCTTTCTGCGTGTATCTTGTGTCACACAGAAGAGATGAGGACAAGGAAAAGGCAAGAGTATATGCCCTCTTTTCTAACAAAGAGCATTCAGACAGAATATGGGCACTTATTAAAGAAATAGTTCCCTCAAAACCTTCTCAAACAGTTTGACCTTTAAACAGGTATTTAAGTTGCATTTTCTATTTAGTAAAAATATACAGTGACCAGAGGTTTGATATTATTTGAATTTTTATATCACTTATGATATTTAGTACAGTTTGGTATGAGCTTGCTGAACTAGCCCTCAAGCCCTCTTCAACAAAACCATAAACAAAACTAAGCAAGGTATTAGGAAATATGACCCAGAGTACATTAAATAAGGCTTTGCTTGTAGCAAGGGTAATGGGTTATGCTTATGTGCTGTGAATTTTAGTCACTGAGAGCATAAATTCACAGAATTTTTTTTTTTTTTGAGTTGAAAGAGACATTTGGAAATGTTCAATTTCCCATCTAACCGCTGCCATATTTGTCAGGGGTGAATGGTGATAATAATCAAAATAAGGTGTTCCTAGTTGTTAGAGCATTAGCAGGGCAAAAGGTTGTTGGTTTGAATCCTAGGGAACACATAGACAAAATTTTAACTCTAATATACAATTAGTTACCAAATGCATTATTTGTACACAAAGCTTTATAATCTGAGCTATAAATCATAAAATCTCTCTTGTCACTGATCCCAGAATGGAATTTTACAGTGACAGCGCACGCCCACCTCCTTAATGCATTTCCTTTAAGTAAAACCAAAAAAGAGGCATTATAGATAAGCATTTAGCAGTGGTGTTGTTTTACTTTGTTGACAATCTGTCCCATGCGAATTGGCCCATTTATACCGCTTTATATAGCTTCCCAATTACCAAATGCTATATCATTGGGCATAGATGAGTTGACAATCTAGAAGCAGTAAACAGAGTTTTTCTATCACTACATAAATCTCAAGAGCACATATGCTGCTGTCTGCCAGCCATTGTTCTCATCTTGCTGCGTGACCATGGTCTATTTAAGGAACCGTTTATGCAGCTGTATTTAGAATCACCTTCTGTTTAAAGGATAACTATGAGATTTTAATTTGTCCCTGGCTGGGAATTTCAAACCAGGATTAATCACTGTGTTTTGACAGGCACGCAAAGTTCATCATTTACACTTGATTAAAGGGTTTAACGTTCAGGCTACAGTTATGAGGCTGCGTCACAAGGGTCAATCACACAGCAGTGCTGGAATATTACTTTGCAAGTTGTCATCATTTAACTCAAAATGAAACCCCATGCATGAGGGAAATTCCAGCAACGCAAAAATATTCCATTCAGAAAAACATCCATACTCTATCTTTAAAGCTTGTTCTCAGGAACAAACTTTCTGTCCTCGATCCCTGTTGTATGCCCAACAGTGATATCAGCTGGTGGCATTTGAAGCAGAAATGTCCCACTAATTTGTCAAAGGAAAAGCTCACCGAGAAGTTGGGTTTGCTGACTACCTCAAATCTGAACTTTACCTTTTGATATTTCTCCTGAAATTTATTCACCGACATCCTTTCAGTGGACCACATGCACCTTGTTTGGGCAGTCATGCATGACTTATCTAATCACACATGAGAAGATTCAGGAAAAAAACATACCATACTGCTAAACAATACATTTTTAATTAGTATACTCCACTTGTTTTTTAGTAAAAATATAGAATGTTTCTAAAACAAGACAAATTGGCTTCAGAAAAATAACTGCATAGAAAGTCTTACATTTTAAATGTTACACTATGTCAGAATATCGCCAAATGGGATCTAATTAATGGTCGTTGCTTAGTCACGCATCAGTTTATGTTTTGTTTGAGTTTTGGGCAAAGACAGAACTATCTGTGTGCCTATCCAATGAATTTTGTGGGAAAAGCTGTGTGAAAGCCTGTTTTAAAATAATATGCAATGTCATTTGGTGAATCTTATAGCACAAAAACACACACTTAACCATTACTTGTGTAACTTGTAAATCATTTGAGCCAAAGAAATTATGACACGCATTATGGGTGTTTTTTGTTTTGACTGGTGGCCAAAACCCATAGACATGCATTGACATGCAACACCCAAGTCATAATTGGAGACACTCCTGCTAGTTCAGATTTGAAGTAACCGTCTTACATAAACACAAAAACAACAAAACTTGTTCCCAATCACTGAAACACCTTAGCAATGGCATAGTGATCTCCACTGCAGTTCCGTTCCACTTTATTTTGTATTTTCTAACAGCTATTTTGACAGTGTGCACAGTGTGTAAAATAAGATAAAAAGTGATAAAAAGTAAGCACTAAAACAGGAAATGGGACTAAATCTAATAAACTCTGGAAAGCCTTATTATTGCATGACCTTTAACACATTTGAAAGTGACATATTAGCTTACAGTAACTCACTTCTGGGCTATTTCTGTCACATTCCTAAAGCACACAGAGTATACAGAATACAGTACACAGATTGTCAGCCAAACTTTATTTATAGGGGAGCAATTAAGCTTTGCTACCATCCTATATGTGCAGTATGGTCCACCGCTATCAGATCTAAACCAGTTGATCTGTTCCAAAGCCAACTGAGCCTCCTACAAAGACAGTATTTCAGGGCTTGTTAAAGCTATTCCAAAAGGTAGGCAGCATAATTAAGCTACAATCCTTAAATACTTATATTTTGTCCAAATTTTAAGCCAGTACTGATTCTGTTCTTTGTGGAGAAGTACATCCAATAACACAACAATACACTTCCATCCAAGGCGGCAGATGAGTTAGAGGTAGAATTGTTGTTGTAAATATACTTCACATGTTTCAACTTCACATGTGTAGGTAGTATTATATAAGGTATATTGACCGATTAATTAATATATGTGGCTAATATGTGTTTTATGCTTATAAGAACATCACAACCTCTGATGAATTTGAGTCTGCATTGAGAAGCATTTGAGAAGCTCCTAGCTTTTGTGACATCTGTAAGGAGTTCAAACTTACTTGCTTAAAGAGTAACAAGTTCTGCTGCCCAGGAAGGTAGATAGCAGGTCAGGTCACTATGTTTAAGATCAAAATGTGTGTTAGAGGCTAAAAGTTGAGAAGGCACTTATGCACTCATGCAGCCCATTTATTGTAAGTTTAAATGCAAGCCTTATCGCCCTACCCATTGTTTTTATTCCAAATGTGTTCATTTGTGCTACTCAAGTGGAAATATCTATATCACATTATCTATATGAATCATCATTCCTTACTGCCACTAGTGTAATGTAGTCTAGACAAATAGGAATGTCAGTAAACAATAATAACGCTCAAGCAATTGGCAGTATACACAGCTACTAAACATGTACATTTTATAAGCAGTCAGTGTGTTGGACCCTCTTCTATATGTCAAATTATGTGCGATTTATTTGAAAATTAATATTAATCAGATGGAAATAAAAAAATAAAATTAAACTGAAGAAACTCCCTGAGGAGTTTAAGGAGTTGCTAAGTGTGGTTACATAATATCTTCAACCACAGCCTAACTGGAACAAACACAATTACAAATTACACACAGAGGCCAGCCACATTCTGCTTTACTTTTCCACCAATACAAGTATTTTTTAAGGAGTCTTAAATAACTTGAGTCATGCTAGTGTTACTCTCTCTCTCTTTCTCTGAAAGTGGTTTGACTGAGAGCTCAGGGATTATTTACAGTGCTGGGATGGTCAATGTCCACAGGGTGTGACCAGTACATGAAAAGACAGGGTGTGGACTTGCTTCTGTTACAACATTACTTTTAGCCCACCGGGACACGCCGAGTGAGTCACAGCCTTTCTGATGGCTGCATCTTGCACATCTTTCAATTGTTTCTGGAAATAAATGTCCTGGTTCTTTTGATCCTGGTCCTGGAGTCCCTCAACTCTTAATATTTTTAATGTCTCCCTAATTTAAGACATCTGATTCAATTCACCGGCTAAATAGTAGAGATTGAACTGAATTGTGTGTGTCATGTGCATTGTTGCTATTCCAGGATTAGGAAAAAATAGTGGGATAAAAGAATGGTTTGTAAAAAAAAATGGAAATTCTGTTATCATTACAGCCCTTTGTGTCATTCCAAATTTGTAATATTTTATTTTGTTGAACACAAAAAGTAATTAATTTAATTTCCGAGCTGCTTGTTCTGTACAACAATATTATGTTTTGTCAACCACCAAAATGAACTTAAGTTAATTTCAGAACAAAAATATTTGTCATGTCTGGTTTGGATATTTATAAATTATATTTGAAAAATACATGTAACATTTTACGGGTGCGTCTACATGTTTTTGTTCTCCACAAGGCTTAAAAACCTTAGCTAGAGCATTTTACTAGATAAACTGCTTTTGAGTCTCATGGGGTTTGCTGCACAAGGTTAAGTGAACGATGATAGAATTTCCATTTTCCCTTAACTGCTCGCTGTTCTAGCTTTGACTTTTGCTAAACTTTAAAAAGCAGCATAATCTTTCTTTAAATTACCTTTTTGGTTGGTCAGGACCCTTTAAATACTCTCTTACCCTGCTCTGTGTGGAATAAATTCCCAGCAGCTCACTCCTCCTGAGTGAGTCACTCTCCTTGTATCTGGTGACACATCCAGGATCAGAGAGCCCTTGCCAGCTCTTTCTGATTCAGCTTATGGTTATTCGGGCACGCTTGAACACACACACGCTTTCTCTCTCATCACCTGACTACCAGGAAGAGTACAGCAGTCTGACTGAATGGAAATTATATCATTAACCCTTGGCCCAACAGGGACACTAAGAAAGAGAAAGTCAGTGGGTGGCTCAGCAGTTCCTGCTGGTCATTATCTCAAGCATATGCATTGGATTTAGCAGAAGGCGGGATAAATGTAACCACATACCATTAATAATGCAGTCACCATCGGAAGCCATTAGAGTCTACAGTTTGTGGATTTGATAAGGTACCTTTTTTAAAAACACAATTTAAATCCGCATTTAAGACGAGGAGGGCAGTCCATACATTGTAAATTGAAATTAGATGTAATATCTCGGAGTAAACAGAACAGAGGCAAATCCAACTTTATCCGCACAGTGCAATGCTAGAAGAGGATCTCTATATGGAAATGGAGATAAGAACATGTGGTTTTACCTTGTACTTCCAGACGGTTCCTCAATGCATGTTTTTAGGTCATAAGGCCAAGTATGACTCATCTCACCGTGTGCATTTTCCATGTTTGAGTCTGTTCAGTGGTGTCAGGAAAAAAAGGTAAAAGAGGATGTGTATATGTAAACTGAATTATCATAGAAGGGACTCGATGTGCAATAACAGATTTGCCTCAGGGTCATGTTGGAATGCTCTCAGAGTCTAATACAGATCGCTGTATCTCCGATTATACTGTGAAGTGGGTGATATCCATCAGCGACCACCTGTCAAGAGTATTTCCAACATTCACAATAGTAATCCATGTCTGTCAAGATGTAAGCTGTCTATGTAAACACAGATGTTGAATACAGAGATTGATATCGCCTATAACAATATGACTCTGGCTCTCTACACCCCCAGCTTTCCCAAAATGACCAGCCAGCTGTCCTAATGTGGGTTACCCTCCTTATCTCTGTCCTGAAATTGCTGTTGGATTCCGACCAGGGCATTTGGTATAATGGGGAATCTCCCTTCATGGTCCACTGCCCCTCAGTAAAGGGTGAGCGATGAATGTCTAGACTTCCCTTAGTGGCCAAGGCCTCTGTGCAGATAAAGAGACAGAGCTATTTGTCAGGCCCCATCACTATTCTCATAGCAGTTTTATGCCTCTCACAGACATCTAGGCTAATTTCTGCTTGTAATGCACGTCTAGTTTTCAAGATTTCAGCATATTAACTTCATATTTACATGCTGAAATAAACATCATTCAGTAAATATCATTCAGTTGGAGCTTAAGTGATAATTATCCCTGCTGAAACAACACTTATCTTAGGATTGTTTGTGGTTTATAACTAGTTTAGCTAGTCTCCCAGCCAGGGCAAGCTGCTGTTGAGATGGTGTGGTTTGTCAGACAGCTTTTCTGCCACCCTGACCAGTTTACAAGCCCCTGAAACTCTTCTAAAATCAGATCAACATATCGGCTGTTTTAACAGCTAAATCATTCATGCTAAGCAACAAGTTAAAAGACTAAGATACCGCGATTTGGCACTACATCATTTTCTTCCCCCTCTACTGCTGTATATGCTTCATTTTTTCTTTACAGGAGTTTTCTATAAGCCTAGAATTTAACATCACATGAGAACACTCAATTAATCTTTTCTTATGACAAAAGATAAGCAAAGACAGCCCAAATGAATAGAATCCAATGTAATGTTCTCTTCTGGGTTTTATGGCTTCTATTACCTTACAGTACTCAATAATATTTAAATTTGCAAGGTGCAAGCATTTTATGGGGCATCTTTATCACCCAAAAAATAATTTTGTATAATTTCAACTTTGTATTCAAAAGACTTTGTATTACAAATGTTTCAAAAGACCTAACCTGAGAACTGACCCTGCACTATTGGAAGGTGATAAGACTGGGACCCTTCACATAGGTCACAGTGAGATTGCAAGGTAAGATGTGCTCATGAATAAACAATTTATATTTAAACTGTGTCCTCTGTCCCAAACCCAGCTAATTATACCAAAAGTGACAGAGTGATGAGAGTGAAAAATATGTAAAAATTTAAAGTGACATACTGACCCATACTCAGAATTTGTCCTCTCCATGTATCCTATACAAGTTAGTGCAAACCACAGGACACCAAAAACAATGAACACACACAGAGCAGCGGGTAGCACTGTGGCATCCAGGGAGCAATTAGGGTAAGGTGCCTTTTTCAAGGGCACCTCAGTTGTCTAACCAAAGTCTAACTCTCCAACTGGCTGGCCACACTTACTGAAGTTGCTATCCCCATGTGTAAAATGCTATCCCTCATACCTAACCTTATATTAACCCCAACCTTATCTCATTCCCTATATCTAAAATCTGGAATTGGTTAAAATGAAAGTTGTTTCAAAGCCAATATGGTTGATGGTCCAGGGACATTTCCTGTTTGGCAGTCACAGTCACCTTTCAGGTAACAGATTAGCACTTTTTTACAACAGCTTGTTCACAGGTCTCGTTCCTGTATAGCGTGAAAATGACTCTGTATTCCCCCACCTCTACACACAACTCACTATAGTTGTGTTCAATAAGACCCATCATTTTCATAATATCCCTCAGAAAAAACATTTGTAAATCTACATGGATTTAAAGTCATTCGTTTTTTTTCCTGTTTTTGGTCCCTTTATTTTATATAAGAAGTTCAGAACCAAAGAACAAACTCATCACATTGACCATTGGCTGATAAAATGCTGTCAAGTTCTAGAAAACACTATGAACACTGCTAGTAACCAGCCAGCTATCTTTTATGCCTAAAGTGCTATATTATATTTCAAACAGACCATTTCTCACTGTCAGTAATGCACATCAAATGCTACTAGGAGAGGTTTATAAGATTTGATCTGCTTTAATGCCTTTAGCCACAACCAGTGCTTTGCTACAGGAAATCTCATTTAGCATTGCTCCTCATGTCTTGGACTTGGCTCTCAGTGGCTCGGAAATCTTATGGTTTGCAAGCTGCAAACAGAAAGCACATATCAAAATCCACTTTGATCTCGTTTACACTCAGTGGCTAATGTTTTCCTTGTCCATATACAGAAAAAGACAGCAAGCAGCATCTTTTCATTTGGATATTATAACTATTTTAAACCTGAATTGCACATGAGTCTGGAACATTCTACGTCTTGATTGGGCAGTAAAAGTGGTCCTTACAGTCTTTCCATCTTGGAAAAAACACAGCTGTAATGAGAGGCAAATGTTTCCAGTTTTACCACGCGTCACTGTATCCTCATGTGACCTTTCACTTTTACAGACAAAGCTAAATGTATCAACCTTCCGTTTCCGAAATTTAATCAGTTGAAGAAAACAAAGAAGGAACAGAGCCAAGCAGATCAGGTGAACAGATTTAATAGGACAACACTGACAATGACTTTGACAATGAGAGAAACATCAAGCTTATTTTTACCTTATAACCACAGACATAAGCAACTCAGTGAACCCATATATTTATTACTGTAAATATTAGATTAATGACATTCTCTGTTATACAACATGTACATGTTAATGAGACTCAAACCGAGGTGTGAAATGTTGGTGTGGATACTGAGTTCTGTTGTGGTGTTTGTACCAGTCAGCTCAAAGCTAAACACGAGTTGAAAGAAGCTGAAATTCGAGTCAAAGGAAGTCTGCCACAAATTAACCGAGCTAAATAAGAAACAGGAGTGTTATGGGCAGTTATGCAACCATGCCCAGCTTCCCTAAAACTAGGTTTCATTTATGTCTTAAACAATAACATAGTTTTACATTCCCTCCTTGATGTTACTTTTTTTTAAAAAAACTTGCTGCAACCCTGTTGATTTTTATTTTGTCTAGTGGTTGTTGTTTTCAGATGTAGTTAAGAAGACTATGACATAATAGTGGTCAGTTAGCTGCTCTCTCCAGCACAAAACACATTCCTTGCCCATGAGGATAGTGAGCCATACTGTGACGTAAACATGGTTTCGAATGTCTCAATTGACCGTATCCTCACATGACCTTTTTGTTGTTTTTTAAAAAATGAGAATACAAGTATCCTAAGCTTTATTTGTTGCTAGTTTTTTCATTGTTTACTTTTTACTGGTCCTTTTAGAGTCAGTAGGCTAAATTTAGAAATGACATCAGCTACTTTCTCCACAACAAAATAATAATTGTTTCATTGGGAATTTTTTTGACCACAGGATACAGTCTGCTACTATTGTAAATATGTTGTTTACAATTATATAAAATATATAATTTTATATACATTTTTAGACTTTTCCTTCTGCAAGAAAATATGAGTTTTCCTTGCATAGGGACAATTATCATAATATTTTTAAAGCACTATTTGTTTTACATTTGTTATGTATTTAATTGTAATGTTAAATGCTATTACACTTTTATCAGCATACAATCCAAATGCTGACGCTTATGCTAGAATGCTACATTACAGAAAACACCCTTTCCCTGGAAAACAGAGATTATGATACAACGTTATAACATCTATATTTATCAAACCTTTGTTGTTCTAAAATGATCACACAAGAAAGGGCCAAATAATTGTGAAGTTAACATGCCTTCCAGGAGCAGCGAGCCTTGTTTATGGTTTTTCTGTTTTATCCTTGAGTGGCGCGTACAAAATGGCCCTGATTGTCAAATTGCAGGAGATACGTTGGCTTGCATGTCACTCATTGACAGCTTGAGACCATTGATGCCTTACTCTCAGACACACTAGAGGGCAGTGTGTATACAACATGTGGCATGCGGAAAATTAAGACTACCTCCAGAGCACATCTGCACATTTATGACATGATGAGGTTTGTTATAAATTGCATTAGCCTTTAAATTATATTACCAAAAAAATTATTATCTGTTTGTCTCCGCTTTTATATTGCCTTAAATTGCCTCTACTGTCGTATAATAGAGGGCAATGAGCAGGGAGATAGAATAGCAGGTAAAACAATCAAAATGAAATGAGCTGATAATATCAACAGAGGCTGTGATCACTTCATTTCAAAGTTTTATTTCATTACAATATGTTCCATGTGTTTGTATTTGATTTGGGTGCTCTCTGAGGGCCTGCTAATTAAAACTACGACCAATTAATCAAACAGAGCCAAACTACAGGTCAAAGCAGGGATTATATTTAATACAGCTCTCTCGCTCTCTCTCTCTTTCCAATCATTCATTTAGACTGTGTGCGTCTGCCTCTGTTGGTACTTGGCTGATGAGACGGCATCAAAGAGACATTGTTTCTATCACATTATGCAGCTTTTCCTTGACCAGGTTTTGATTGAGCGTAGTGATCCAAGACTGATGCATCCTGGATACGAGTGACTACAGAGGGAGGAAAAGACAGGAAGATCCTGTCATTCTGAGACACACATCAGCGCACATGAGGCTAGGTTGGGAGAGATGACAATGTTGGCTACGCTCTGAGGATTCTGACAGTAGCTCATCTCGTCCTGCCTCCCTTTAAGTGATGTCTCTCTCGCTTAGACATTTATGCGACTAGGGCCTTTCAATTACCCCCGCAAGGCAGAATGGTGCATGAGAGAGATGGAGAAAATGTACTGTGCTGACTCCTGTGGAGAGCAGATTGTATACAGTGTTTATTTTAGGGCTCTGAAATCTAATTGGACGAGCCACACTCAAAGACTCAAAATAGCTAAAATAGCTGCTACATCTGATACGTACAGATGTATTGCCATGCATCAAGAAAAAATTCTACATAGAAATTCTACAGATAATGTGTGCATTATTTATTTCTTTTTGGGATTAAAGGAGTGTATTTGACTTTATTCATTTAGCAGACACTTTTATCCAAAGCAACTTACAGTGAATTCAAGGTACACATTTTTATCAGCACCTGCCTTCCCCCTGGGATCGACCCCACAACCTTTGCGGTGTTAACGCAATGCTCTACCAGTTGAGCTAACAGGAAGGCACTTTACCTTTAATGCGAATAAGATTTGATTGTTATGCTGCTTGTCACCTGGCAAAACCCTACTGTTAGGCTAACTGCTACATTTTGAAAAAAAAAAAAAAAAAACATTTGATTGTAAGTCCATGCCTATATTTTAAGTGTTAAAGCTTTAATAGGCTCTGACAAATTGATTTTTTAGGGCAGACAAGGAAAGGAAAGCCTTATTTCCGTATGTATATTATTATTTTTACACTTCAATCATTCTCTGATTCTAAATACAATAAGCCAATCTCAAACACAGAAATAATGTATCATTTACTACAATGACACATACACACAAACAAAGTCTAGGAACGTTTTGAAAGGTGGTTCCTCTCACCCACACACCCACAAGTTTGGAATGTCACCCTTCCCTGACCTTCACTGGAGTTACATCAGTTACTACTTAAATCCTTATATAGTCTTGTGGAATTTCATCCTCATAATTCTCTCATTTGGCAAGCTGCTCGTAAGAACGCTTTCACCTCACACCATACATCAGGGCAGCAGTGGGGTTTAAATGGTCGCTCGCACACATGCTGAGGTCATGCACTTTGAACCAAGGTTCCTATCCTCATGCATTTTCCATTTACATGAAATACACACCTTTAGGAAACTCCCTGTACATCTGGATGTGAGTGCATGTCATTTCCAGGTGTCAAAAGTGCATGCTTGTCCATTTCCTTCCTGCCCTTAACATGAATATTAATTTAAGTGATATTGAAGGAAACATAGTAAGTGCTGATTTCTGTTTTGAATGTTTCCTTTAATTTAAGACCGCCTTTTGTTTAGAAAAAAAGAAAAGAGGAGTTTTAAAAATTAATTATGTCATTTAATTCTAACAAAGGTGCTTTTATAAAGAATGTGCCCTTTTAGGTTCCTTGAGCTTTGTTTGGCACTTGGACTGACAGAGTTCAGGTTGTTATGTGTGAGGCAGGCGCTGTTTTTGACAGCTTTGCAGTGTGAGGGTCCTGTAGTCCTTTGTGTGTGTGGAGAACTACTTCCCACACATGCTTTCCATTCCTTGTTCTTACGTTTACTCATATACAGCTCTTTCTTACTTTTGGGTTTCATTAGACACTCTTTTTAGCATGTAAACACACACAAATTCTCATTTTCAGTGTGTTACTACCTGTGATGACAGTAAGTAAATAAGTAAATGAATAAGTAAACAAATAGTAGTAGATAAGTAGATAAATTGGTAAATAAATGAGTAATAAATGAGAAATACATGAGCAAATACATACACTATTGGCCCTTTCCCCCATAACATTGTGTATTGGCGATCTTACAGGCTGACAATAGGACTATCTGACTAGGGAGAAGGTTGCCTAACACTGTAATCAATCAAGATCTTTTAAAATGTCTTGTCCCCTAGGTATTATTTTGAATCCAGATTCATGATAGATTTTTAGGATAGCTGGCCTAAAATATATTCATTAATTTGAATTTTTATACCCCATTATCCTACTTTGCTTAAATGCTTTGGCATTTAATACTAAATGTAGACTTATACACACTTATTCTGCATACACATTTGTTTATTTCTTAATGTACACTTATATACAATGTAATCTTTATACTCCTAAATTTAAAAGCACAGAAAACTGTGCACATACAACACAGACAGTCAAAGCCCTGCAGGATGCAATACATGCAAAATCGCATGAAATAAGACTGTTCACCTTCAAACGTTCACAAGTGTCAGTCTAGTAACTAATCCATTAAAAGGCATAATGGAAGAAGATGCACTTAAAAGAATTCACTCAGGAGTAGATCCAGACCACTTCACCCCCACTCTTGCCAAACCACCTATAAGCAGACTGTCAGTCCACGCAAGAGTAAAACTTAGCTTGCAACATGTTGCAAACCAGTCATAGCCTTTTGACTGGTTTATCCTTACACTGACCCCTGTTCTGACAGATATGTACTTAGTTTCTCATTTTCACGTTGGAAGATATATGCACTGGCTTATAAGTTCTTTCTGATATTGTCAAGTTCAAACAGTCATGATTCTTTTTTTTTACAGTAAACAGTGTCTCACTCCTGTTGTTTTTTCTATATGTACATTTGTGGAATTTAGAACGAATCAAAGATGAAAACAAGCCAGTATTTTGTAAAGAAGTTTCTGTTAACCTGCATGTTCCAAAGTCTGTAGTATTATATAATCCGTCCTCAGACTGCAGTTCACACATGCCCGCAAATGAAAATCGCATTTAGCACATGCTGCCAGCAGAACTGATCCTGATGACTAACTCTGCTGCTATGTTATTGATGTACTCCCGTTATTTACTTTAACTGTAACCGGCTGTTGGAGAAATACCATCTTCTGTCATGGAGAATTAACTCAAGCCTATTGGGACACAAATGTTTCCTTGAAAAAAATAACGATCAAAATTAGAGAACACAAAGTCAGAATCAAAAATGATACACATCACGGCCCTCCCTCTCCAGCCAATTAAACACGGCCATTTCTTGCTCTAAAACAGGAAAAACCATCAAACAGTGAAGGTGGGCATGTTTTTCGCTAACAGGACAATGGTATTGAATCCTATCTATCAAATCCTACATTTTACCTTTTAAGTGAGCAGTTCTTATGTTAAGCAAAGTTGGTCAATATGGCCCTATAAATTCTATTATTTGATTAAAACATTCTTTTGCATAGGATGCATTCTAACATTTAAAATGTAAATTTAAAAAATTACATTTGATGTAAAAATTTACATCTCGACTGGTTTCAAAAATATAACATATTTCATGACATGATAAATAGCAAGACAAGGCAGAAGTGAGTGTCCACGACCAAAGACAGCAAGCAGGTTACATTCTGTCTCTTTTTAGCTGTCTTCTATTATTCAAAGACCTCTATGACACCACCCATGTAAAAGGGTTCACATGAAATCAAACAGCCTTTACTCTCATGAATAGCTGACAACTGCAACTACAACACTTCTTAGACTTTTGAAACTCAAAGCTAAACTTCAGTCACAAAGGTGACCGGTGTGTTTCAATGGGTTAATGGCAGGTTGTGTTTCAAAGTCATAGCACACATTAAAAATTGAACATGCATATCATCAAACCCCATCACTGAAAGTCAATTGCGCTCCATCTCTGATAGCGAGGCTAAACGGATAAAAGATAGCTCAGACTCAGCATGACACACACCTCCAGTATGCGAACACCATATTTTTAACAATCATACCGGGGTCTCCGTGCTGTGCGCGCTCTTCAGGGGAAAAAGGCAGTTGAGCAGAAGGTGGACAAGATACTTCAGACATTTCATAGCTGTCTCTGAATGCAGAAGACAGCAGGTTGGCATGCACACTGGCATAGCTTGGGAAAGCACTCAAAAGCTACACCTTCAGAGAAGAGCTGGCACACAGCCGTGTTTAGCACACAAAAGACACGATCAAAGGCCGACACAGCACCCCTGGCCCACTTTTATCTGCTTTGCCACACCTGACATGAGGCAACCACAGGGGGCAATTCTTTCACAGAAGTGTCTCTGCTCTGGTTCTGCTTTTTTCCTTCTGAATGACTCAAGCATGGACAACTTTGTTAATAAGAGATAAACCTCTGCTTTTCTACAAATCAACACCCAGTCTTACAAGCAACGGGTATTTGCAGCGTATTGTACTTAGCGTATTGTTGCGCCCAGAAACTTTAATCCTTAAAATCTAATGCAATTTTATATATACAGTATATGTATTTTTTAGCATAAGATTTGCCTTAGCGTCTTGTTTCACCCTGAAACTTTAATCCTTAAATTAGATAAATATAAAAAATGTAAAATATATTTTTAAAAAGTCTTGCTGCTGAACTTTAAAAAATATTTTTACCTCAGACTTTCAGCATTTAATGTTTATGCAATTGAAGATCAATACAAAAATAGCCATTGGATAATTAATGCTGATGTGCATTTATCAAAAAAGAGAAGTGGAATTTTGGGATTGCAGATTATGCCCTTCTGATGCCTAATATTCTCAGAATGCAATTATCCAAGTGTGCATTATTGACTTATATTACTCTATACAGAAAACCACAGTTAATTCTATATTAATAACATAAAACTCTTTTTACAGTGTGGCACAGGATGGGAGCAGATGTACAAAGCACCTTAGTGGCCACTTTAAATTGTGAAAGCATGATGAAAACGCATTTTGGGAAACTGTAACAAGCCCCTAGGGCCTGTCAAAAAATGAAAGCAGAAAAAAAGGACAGCAACAGGGACGTTATCACTTTACTGCGTACAGTGTTGAATATAATTCGTATTGTTTCAATCAATCCCAATTTAATAGACAGCAACCCAGAGTGAACCATTGGGGACTCATGAAGGCTGACAGATACAAATTTACTGCTATCATTCAGAGTACCATCAAAGACTGTGGCAGCACCCAGTGCTTTTAATCTGACAAGAGGGAACAGCGCTCATGATGAACACATTGTTACAGGCCATCGAATGTTTAAGCAAAAATGTAACCATACACAAGTGCCCTGTAAAAAACTGAACTGAACCCAGTCAGATCTGTGCTCACAACTCTTAGACTCTACATAGTTTTGGTATTGTAATACCACTCTTGTAATACCCCTGATGGCTTTTCTTTAAGAACAATATGTAGAGGCATTTTTGGTTTGTAGGGGCATGTTAGTACAGGTTGTTGTCTATATTTTTTTTTTAAAGAAATCCTAGAAACAGCTGTCAGGGGGAATTAGGGTCTTCACAAGGAAACACCCCTTTTTTCTAACCTATTTTTTGGATTGTTCCAGAACGTTCCCTACAGCTGCTATGTAAATATACAGTACAGACCAATAATTAATTGTACTTGCGAAGGCAAGCATTATTATTACTATTGTATGGATATATACAGTACAAATTGAAACAAATAGTGTGATTTGTCTAAGCCAAGAAACATGATTTTGCCTGGTGGATGATAAAACAGACAAAAAATAGCTTAGCCATATCTCAGCTATTAGGAAACATTTTTGATAACTGTAATAAATGATAACTGTTATATTGCTTTGTTTTACCTTTTTATTTTCTTATGTATATTTACATATGCATATATTTGCACATTGTGTATAGGAATGTCAGATTATCATACTGTTTCATTTCTGTCGGTTAGTTGGTAGAGCATTGCGTTGGAAGCACAAAGGTTGTGGGTTCAATCCCAGGGAATGCAAGTACTGATAAAAATGTATACCTTGAATAAATATGCTCTCTTCTCCAATAAGCAATTAAATAATGTCATTTTTGTAAAATGTCATCTAAAACTTAGTTTGTTAGAAATCACAGTATAACTTCAATAGTTGAAGTTAAAAGTGAAATTTCACAATGATCTATAATTTAAAACTAAATGTTTTATAGTATTTGTTCCCTTTAAAATCATCCTAGGGAACAGAAAAGTTCTAAGAATTTCCAATTAAAGAATCACACTTATATACTTTGTTTGAATATTTAATTTGCACTTATACAGTGCTTAAATTCATTCCTATATGCCCAAAGATGAAAAGACTTGTTTCCTTACAGTAGCACAAAGCATAAATCTACCAAAACCTGCTGTGTGAGGAATTCAAATAGGAATATGATAACCAACATCATTAATCTCAAAGTTAACATAGGGCCCCATTAAAAGACTTAAGTGATGATAGTGTCTGTTTGTTGTTTTGGTAGTTAAATGCAATAGTAGGAGCAAGAGATTTTTACACAAATCTAATTAGTGTCATTGCTTCTAAACACAGCACCTCACTCTCAATACTGAACCCTGTCCAATAAATAAAGCCGCGTTTCTTAAAAACAGGAAATGCTTTCTGTGCTGGTGGAACCATTTAGAACTCTCTTGGATCTCCTTAATGCCCTACAGCAATCAATATGCCTTTAAAAACAAATGGACAACTCAAATGGGCTCAAATGGCCCTTTTTCCAATTATATAGTCTGGGTGGATTTGTATCCTTTGCTTGCATGTTCATTTGCTTGTAACTTTTGAATAGTAACAAAATGCTGAGCCTCTTTTTCCATTACAGAAAACAAAAATTGCCCTTTTTCATCTCTAAGTTAAAATGAATGGAACATTTGATACCAATTAGAAAGTCGGCTGCATTTTACAATGGAAAGATTGAATGAGCTTGGATGGCATATAATCAAGTCTTGCTTTGCCGAGTTTTGTCAAGCTTAAGCAAATGAATAGCACTGGCCTCCATTGTTACCATCTTAAGCAGATTATTGTGTATAAATGCTATGGTACCTGGGCAACCACTGAAGGATTTCACGATTTCAGCAAGATTTCAAAGTTTAAAGTGTAGAGATATTGAAGATGCAGTCACGTCTTGCTGTATTGCATTAAAAACGGAATGCAGTGAGTCTGTTCAATCGCAGATAAGACTCTTCATCCAAACAAGGTCTGATTCAATGAGAGCGTGTGAGAGAGACCGAGCAACTCTAAACAAACTCTTGAACAGATGTGAGGTTCCTCCCCCTGTACTACACAATTGCCTGCAGTCAAATGTGTGCACACTCCCCCAAAAGCAAAACACTCATTTAGGGTAATTTTTTGGCATTGCTGGAATTCCTGCGGCAGATTCGACATGTTAAGGCCAATCAGAATGCGACATGAAGAGGGACGGTAGTAAACAAAAGAAGCAGGAGGCCCCTGGTTTTGCTGGAATGCAAACACAGTGGATTGTTGAAAACGGTGCAGATATATGAAAAACGCAGCTCTGGCTGATTTATCTCCATATTCTGGTTGGAGTGCAAACAGAAGACACTGTTGGTGCGTGTCTGCTGTGGCGTCAGAGTATAAGTGGATTTAAATGATCGTATCAGACCTTGAACCAACTCCTGTCCTTGAGATGAACCAGTACTTTTCTGAAGCTCAGGGCTTTTTTGTAATTTGTTAATGTCAAAGGTTTCTTGACAACAACAAAACACACAAATGCAGGGCTACTGTGCAAACAGTTGCTATGTTGGACGTTCTGTCCTGTGGTAAAACAAACAGTTGCATGGACCAGACATATTGTGCATTTGTGTGAAACCTTCAGTCTTGTTTGAAAGTCTTCATGGCCCTGGTCCGACCCTCTGACCTTACTATCACCAGCACCCCGTTTCAACTTAAAGTGCCCATGTCAACATTAACAGTTGTCAACACTTAACCCCAGACTGCAAAAGGTGAACACTAAAAGCCCTAGAGCTGAGACCACTGACGTCATTTACTGTAATAAAACTACGTAAATTCTCTGAAGGATTAGTTCAGTCCAGACACGCACACAGCCAACAAATCACGGCCAAAGACAGGAGACTTTAATATTAAATTAGCTAAATTAAAGATCTGGTTCTAGACAGGTAAAAAAGCTAGAAAATAATCCTTCAGTCACGCTTTCATGCCACATCTTGTTTTGAAGTTTCACAACAAATGTCTTTCCATTAGCAGGCAAATGATACATATTGAGTAAATAGCTGTCTTACATAATGCCTGAAAACAAGGTATAGATAATGATCACTCACTTAACTGATTTATTGGGCTGTCTGACACGTTGCCTGTTAAGATATTTACATAGCAAACAAATAAGCAATAGCACTTGAAAGTGCTCCTGGTTGTTATGCCTCCTCCATGGTGGTGGAAAAATAAGATTGAGATATTTGTCAATATGATCCATTTTCTCAGAGGTGTTTAACTTAACAGTTGTTTACATTTCCAGATTTTTTTTTATTGGCCTGCATAACACAGAACCCTTTCAGTTGGGTTGCATTGGGTTGTATCCGTTTTCTGATTTAAATCAGACATGGTACCTTTTGGGTAAATGCTGCTTTTTCCTTAATAAACATAAGCATGATTCATTGTGTCTCACGCCTACAGAAAAAAAAATCCATAGTTAGTTGAAAGCAGGTTATTTCTTCCATTAGGAAAGGTTTGATGTAACCATGTGTCTCATAACCTAAGGGCTGAATGGGGCTATAGAGCGGTCGTTGCCTTTCTCAGTGGTTAAGACATGTTGCTATCTGAAGAGGGCTGTCACGTTAAGATGCCTAATCAAATCACTTACTCTGAAGCCTCAGGCATGGGAGTTTACAAATGCTGGATAGCTCCATTATGTGGAGTCACGCAGGTTAAGACTGATCATATTGACTCGGCATGAAAGGCTTTGTCTGTTAAACAAGCCACTTGTGTCTTTTAGTTGTCTTGTGGCTATTTGACATTGTCAGTTTTGGATTTGTACTACTGCTAATGAGCAAGACGCTAATGCTGTTGCTTATACTTAGGGTTTGGGGTTTAAAACCTTAATGCTAAGTATTACAATTTGGCATACAACATTTCTTGCCATGCATGTGCTATGGACTTAAACAATACTTTATATTGTAACCCTTGTTATAGGGAGGTGTGCTATAACTTTTCTAAGCATCCTGGCAGTTTCGTCTGCAGCAGCAAGCAACCCAAATTTTAGGTTGTTGCAGCTGCTTGCTTAGGTGTTGCTATGCTGTTGCTATCACTGTCGTAATGCTTGCTTGCATAAGCTGAAAGAACCCATTTACAAGTGAGCAGTCCTTAAAAATTGTTTGTGGCTTCGAATTTAATCTATGGGAATTCACCTGTTTTATTGCTTACCAGGTAAATGTTTTAATTTAATTTTATTTACATTTAGGCATTTAGCAAATGCTATTATCTGAAGCGATTTACAGTGTGAGGAAAACGAAGAAGCGATAAATCATAAGAAAATAATAAACATCAGCTGTACATACATACAATTTTAACCAGAGTATAACGTGATGCCTGGTGGGATGCTTTTTTTAAAAGTAATATCACATTTGTTCTCATCAAGCTACATGTTTTGAGAACAAAGTTTATTAAACTTTAATACTTTTGGTAATACATTTGATTTAATTCATAACTGTAAATATAAGCACTAAAATGTAGAGCTCTAAAATCCGATCTTCTAATTTATACAGTATGTAAAGCATGAGTGTGTATTGTAGGTAGACGGTAGACATAACACAACAATTATTTCCACTCAGCAGAAAGGCATGAAGAAATATTTTTTTAAAGTATGTCACTTTAATTTAGTGTGTTGGGATTATTGGCTCTGCATTTGCATAGGAGGTTAGCTTTATTATTTGCCTTGAGTGAGTCTAGTGCACTAGCAGCAAGCACCTTAAAACATTACTTTCACTAGATCTGATCAAATCAAAACTGAGCAGAAACTGGTTTCTTATCTTTTGAGATGTTGCATTTCCCTTTTTCCATAGAGCAGAGAGAGTGCATTATTATTTGATTACTTTTGCCCCAAATGGATACAAAACAGTACATCTTTTACCCCAGGAGACCTGCACTGCACATAAAAATCCAATTAAATCCTGCAGTTTCTGTATTTTAAAATAATTAACTGAGTTAAATGCTGTTATTGTTGTGGAATGGGACTAAATGGAACATTAAAAGTTTTTTTTTATTACTATTATTATTTTGAGACCCAAGACAATGTGGTCTTACTATGCACTTTGACGCATGAACCATTGCTAATTTGGGTAAGCGTGCTATTTGTTCTGTGATGTAATGTACATTGTACTACAAAATACATCTGTCTCAGTATGACAACATAGAAGGAGAAAAGATCAACTCCTACTTCTATATCGTTGTCTGTCTACATCTGCAAAAACACACAATAGTTTGACACACAAAAATGTCACAGTGCTGACTATCTGGGACCTGACAGTCACATCCAACACACAAAGTGAGTAACAATATTTGTACAATGTGTCACTACTGCTTATACTATTAATAAGCAAAACTGTTCATCATAGCATTGGGCATTTGCTTCTAAGTTTTAAATATGACAAGGCTATCAAAACTGACTGTTTCAGAGAGGGTTAAAAACAGAATAGAAAATTGTTAATGCCCCTTTTTTGGGGTTATGCCATTTGATGTTTAAAAACAAACCTTTTTATGTAATACCAAGGTCAAAATACAGTGTATTTGTAAAGTAAATTTTGGAGAAGCTAGCAATAGCAAGCTAGCTTTGAAAGCACAAGATGCTACTCTTTTTTTAGGGCATTCTGTAAAGCCATGCCCCCTTCACTACATGTGAATGCAGACTAAATGCTATGACAAATATTTAATGGCCTTTCACGGGAAATGTGCACAGTTTATTGTGTTACGGTTTTGTAGTTACATTAGATATCTAAACTTTGAGAAGTGTATTGTCTGTATTAGGATGAGTTGTCTGTTTAATATTTTTATTGTAATTTAAGTCCAACCAAAAGAGGAAAGAAGTCATGTTATTGACCCATAGGCTACATGTGGTGACCTTGATTTTCTACTCCGCTATTCTTCAGTAAGAAGGAGGCAAAGGCAGTTAAGCAGATGTTGGTCATCTCTTGGGCAGCTGATCACAAGGAGACATTTGAACCACAGGCAGTCATGAGTACGATATACCCTTCCTCCATGCTCCATCTGGTGCTACCCTGAAGGGGCAGAGAGCAGCCAGCTGTTAATTTCTACACCCTATACATTGACTTAATAGTTATGGGTTTGTTATGGGATTCCACATATCACAATGGTCGATCAAACTGATAAAGTCGTGTGATGAGTGGTCCCATGGACATCCCCTTGTAATAACCTTTTGTTAATATCTCCTCAATGGTCCTTGCAATAATCATATTCTGAAGTGGCATGAAACGCTGCAACTCTCCATAACTGGGCTTGTGCCACAGAAGGATGTAATTAACTCCTATTGAGTTTCATTATTGCGGAGAGCTCTCAGCTATAGCAAGTGTATAATTGTCATATTAGATTCAATGCCTTTGAGAGATCAAATAGAGTTTCAATCAAGTTGTGTGAGGTGGCTTCAGGCAGGCACAGATGTGACACGAATCTGGTTGTTTTTGTTGTTGCATGTCTTGTTAACCACAAGGAATCTGTTACATCTGTTTGCTTTAATCTTGCTGTATCGTCTCAGGTGCGAGTGATGGCTATGAAGACATCTTTTGAGACTGATTTTGAAACACTTGTGCTGTTTGTTACTGTGGGGTTTTGAAGATGAGAACGCCCCAGCATATGTTCAAAAGCTCCAGTGTGGCGCTCGGCAATACAAAGTTCTGCGTTGTTCTTATGTGTCAGTATCACTCCAACGCATCTCACTCTTTCAGCGCACTGCTACAAATATACATTCATTTGAAGGCACTATGGAAACCCAGGCTAGTGCTGTGTTGTATAAACTGTAGTTTGTTTTAGTAGTTAAAAGGTTGCGATAATGTTTGTACCCTATGTATAGTATACAACTGATATTGTTTCTACAAGGAACAAGGAACTTATTTGAACAATGTTGCAACTTATCCACCGTTATGTTTTAGAAACCTCACCATTACATCCAACCTGGTATTACATTGTCAAATTGTTTTCCACATACTCCTTTCAAAATAAGGTGTTTACCAATAGCAAATGTTACTTAAAGCATGAGAGAGGGATAACCATCAAATTTTTTATTTGTCTTTTTGTACTTTTTCCATAAATATTTACTAATCTCAATGTAGATTTTCCAAGGCTACATGATTACGGAACCTAAAAAAACAGCATATTACTAACCTTCAATTACATGACCAATTAATGCTCCACATTCCTTGCAATTTGGTCTGTTGTGTTGTTAGTAAAATTCAAGGCTACTATCTTGATATGTTGTCGTAATTATTGAAATAACTGTGACATTACCTAATCAAAATTCCTTGCTATGTTATGGAATCTGAAAGCATTTTTTTTCTCTAGAAACAAGACAACATAGGAGCAGTAAATCAACACGCGAAATAGCAAATAAAGTCTGTGAAATTACAGAGATTCTCTGTACTGGTGCTTGCATTGCTTTAGGACTAACTTGTTAAAAATGGCTTTGAATTTATCAGTGCCTATTCCCTAGTGTGAGGCAACATAAAGAAGGGCATTGATTTGTGCCCTGTTTTGCCCTTGGGAGTCAGAGTTTGACAGATGGGGGCGGGGGTTTGGGGGTGGAGTAATAAAATGTTCTTCTTTAGTGTAATGCATTTAGAAATGCATTCTAAAAAAAGGTTCCTATCTTCTGATTGTGTAAACAAGGATCCAACAGTATCCTACAAACCTTGCATCAGTGGTACACTGTTTTTTGGAAACTCTGCTTAGCCATAAGTTTAAATGCTGGGTTGTCACACTTTTCTTCTGGAGGTCCAAATCCATATGACAGAGTTTTAAGGTTTACAGAATGTGGGAGTTGCTTCAATGCAATTGTTATTTGTCTACAATTAACCTTCACCAGCATCACTGATAGTTGCTGTGGAATATCTTGGTGGAAACCAACAACTCTTATTGAAAATGAATGACTGCATAGAGTTGATGGCACCTGATGGCACCTCGGAGAACATTTGTAAACTTCTGGTTGCTTGAAGATCAAGTAGCTGACAGAGCTTCAGTCACATAGTGTTCTCTTGGTACTCCCAACAGATCAACAGATACCTTCAAAAGAACCATTAGATATGTGCATGTGTGAAAGATCAGGAACAGGCGAGTGATTTGGCATCGTTCAACCCTCTCATGCATATTCAATATGTTGTAAAATGCCTTAAGTAATCTTCGCTATGTGCCTGTAAATAAGTAGGCATGTGTCTGTAATGTTCCCTTAGACCATTATAAGATTTCACTTGTAGTTATTTTCTTTGAAACAAGGGAAAGGGCAGGGCAGTGTGGGAGATGGGGTTCCATCACTATGACTATGGCTCAGAAGTTCAGGTAAGACATAATATATAGTACACAGGTATGAAAACCCTTTTTTTCTCTGAGTGTAACATAAATAATAACACATTTCTCCTGATCAAGCTGTATGATTGGAGATATTATCCATCTTCAATTTCCATTATTCATTTTGTATTATCCATTATCCATCCCAACAGTGTGAGACAAGTTAGTGGTTGTCACAAATTATTTATTATTTAAAGTTATTTCAAATATAAAAGTGATGCTTGCCTTTACATCAACATAAATTACATTGGTATTGCAAACTATTTGCTCATCCACTCAAAAAAGTGGCCCCAGCTCAAAAGCACAATTTAGACAACTTCACAGCTCTGAAATCTTGTACTGAAAATGCTTGTAAGTGCCTTTAAACCTTCAGCCAGCTTCATATTTCTGCTTCTAAACGTTCTGGCCCACTTGTCTTCTAAGCTTCCATTATAAGTGTATTACCGCAAATGCATTTCCTGTTCATTTACGCACATGAAGGGATCCGATTAAATTATTGGTTGTGGTGACAAGTGTGCTGTATGAAAACATTTGGTTGAAAAAACATCTAATAACAGCTTGATCATTAGTATTAGTCAGAACTTCCTTAGGTAATACATAAAGGATGACCGATTCTTTCCAATAACAGGAAACAAGAATTCATTTCTGTACACACGGTTGAGTGAGGCACAGAATGAGTTTATCTTCTGCAGCTGGTTGTCTAACCCCTGTGAGTCAGATCCCTGCACGTCTGTGAAGTGTTGCTCCCTCCCTTTCCTTCTAACATCTGCAGAGACCTTTAGGAGGAGAAAGAGAAACTAATGCAATCAGTCACTCTTTTTCTGCCATACAGATGGATGGAAAGACTCCAGTGGAGTTGGGAACTTTTTACAGCTTTGTATATGGGTCATGTGATTTTTATCGCACAATATGTGACTAATTGTAAATGCTTTTTTCCCAGCTAGTTTTGGGTGCAGAATTTCATTAAGTGGAATATGTTATTCTTAAAAAATCACTGGATAAGTTAAGTGGAATTTACAGTGTCTTTACCGCTTTGTATACCAACAGGTACTTTTAAACAAAGCCAAATCCTAAATATTGACACCTTTTGATGTTACGCATCCAGCACCATATAGATATAAGGTATTGTTTTGAATTAGGTGATGATTATTTATATATTATTGCAAAGTACGAAACAGACATGAGTGGGTGTTTGCATGTAGCTGTGCAGGTGCTAGGATGTGTTGTATGGTTGCTCGGTAATTTCTTACTGGCCCATGTCCAGCAAGCTGCAAATCTGAGGTTTCATTCCTATCTATAGCATAAGCGGTACTAATGGGGTAATAGGGTAACAGTAATAGTAATGTTTGGGTTTGCAAACGTAAGATCCAAACTAGACCTATTCTTTCTGCTTCATAACAACACTTTGATGATGTAATCATGACAGAAGCTCATTTCCTGTCAGCAACTCCATGCTGGGCACTTCCATTACATCTTCTCCAAATGAGAGGCCAAACACTACACAGTTTCCTCCAATCTGTGTAATCCTATAGGGATCATCACCCGGCTGGAAGCTTAAGGAAACAGATGTGTGAAGATAAGAGAGATGTGGACCTGATCCTGCTGAGGAACATGTGCTGTCATCCTT
>JBAJNP010001206.1:30161-40253 GCA_036877545.1 Yasuhikotakia modesta
CTTTGTCTTCCCAGCTGTTTCCGTCTCACGTTTTTACCACCTCAGACAGGGTGAGGCTGTGACATGCACCCTCTTCATTTCATGATGGTGAGAGTGGAACCAGAAGACATTTAAACCAGTCATCTTTATTTTGATGTCTCGTTCCAAAAAAATGTGGGATAATACTGAACAGTTTGTCTGTCTAAGTGAAAAAGAAGAACAAACAAAGAGACAGACACACATTCCACACAGTGATTGTTATGTAGTTTACGTACGTGTACCAGACAACATAAGTGGCGGAAGTTTAGTGTAAACTTTAAAAAAACAATATAGGAGGAGTCTAGTTTTAGTAGGTTGGGAAAAACAATTGTATTGTAGATTTTATGTGCGGCAATCATTTTAAGGGCATTATTGTTAATAGAGTTTGTTTCATTAATCACAGTTAATTCATTAATAGTTAATTAAAAATAATAATTTATGTGCACCGTTTATATGTAATCAGATCTTATTTGTGTTGATATTGAAATGTCAAAACATTGTTCATTTGTAAACTCATTTTGTTTCATTGTTCATTTGTAGCATTTTACTAACATTTTGATAACATTTTAATTTGTGGTTAATGTTTATCTATTTATTCCTTGCTTTCAGAAGGTATGTTTCACCTCTGATCTATCATTCTCAAATTAAGATGCTAAGGTGAGCAGACCTGGAGGACATCTTCAAAGTGAGAAGGACAGCATGAGTAAGGTGAATGACTCCCCCACACAGACATACTTAGAAAACATTTCATGTGCTGTGCTGCTTGCCAGCCCGTTACAGCCATCACACGCCATGTTGCTTCACAGCCATTCAGTTGATTTACTTTTAGCAGGCTAATTTAGTTAGACTTCTAAATATGCACTGTTAGCACATCTAAAGAATGAGTTAAACCATGACTGAAATTTTACACAGGTTCCCTGGGCATCTGAATATTCAAATAATGGGCAAAACATTTCTTTAAATATAACATTATACAAGGAGACATTTTTGTTATTTTAATGTTTAACCATTTGTTACCATTTTAATGTTTAAAATGGTACTAGACATGCATATCCATGTTTTCAAACAAACATTCACACAGTTACATTTCTGAAGTTGTAAAAGGTTTGTTTTAGAAACTGTTTATAAATGTGCCTGTACAAATACTTCAATGGGTGCTACCAAATTAATTAACTCAATATTGTGTAGCACATTTAAAGAAAATGCAAACTAATCCAAAAATATGAATGGTTTAGGTTGGTCAAGAGAGCAATTTTGTTTGACGTGCGCTTAGATTAACAAAAGAAAAACATTTTATCTGAGCTTGGTTGGTTTGTTTTCTTATGAAGTTTCCAACTACAAAAACAACATTTGTCTCTAGTTCATCTCTGTACTCTCAATGTGCAGAGTTCTTATTGTACTTATTATGTTAGAGACAAAATATTTCCCATCCTCATGTCCTGCTTTTAAATCTGTCCATCTGCTGTCTCTATCTCTCCTGAGAGTGATTGAATCTCTCATCTGTGAGAGTGTGAGTAAAAAAGAAAGTGCAGAGTTGAAACAAGACAAGGAGCCAAGCAAAGGACAGAGCTCTGCTGGATCTGACAGTAGGGGAACATCAGGAGGTGATAACAGCCTTTGAACCTCGACCTCCTGAAGGCCCCTGGCTTGGCCTGGCTTTGATATCAACCTCAGAAAGCCAGAACCTTCCATCTATCATGGCTGGAGACACTCATGCATGTACAATCTGATACTGGTCTCAGACCTGAGATAATAACTAAACTAAACTAAAGTAAACATCAGTTAGAAGTAAGAGTGATGCCATGAGCAAATACCAGCCATACACCATGGTATGTTATGTATCACTTTTACTGTTGGTAATACTCATGTTTAGTGGCAGTTTAAAACCTCCAATACTGAGTGTGTAAAAATGTTTGTGTTAAGTATTTATAATTTTTGCCAGGTACAATAAAAATCAGGCCTTTATCTCTTTTTACATCTCCATGTATCCATCTAGCAACCACCCAGAACACCACAGCAGATACGTAGCAATGCCTGGCAACCACATATAGCACCCAGACTTAGTTTGTAATAACAGTTAGTTTCAACTTAGTATTAGTTTGAAGGATCACAACTTTCAACTGTACTTAAAGTTTGAAAGTTTGATTAACATATTTTAATATCATTTCATATTTAAAAATACATAAGCTAGTCATCTGTTATGCATTACATAATGTTAATCACTTTTTAATGGAGGTTATTAAAGCATTACTGAAATAAATATGTTACAGATGGAAACTGCTGAGAATGTTTGATTTTAAACATAACTTTCATTTTGGTTTGTCATTGTAAATGCATAATAAAGTTTCCTTCAGAAACACCTTTGTTTGGCACAAATTCTTCAGCATCACATGTATCCTTTTTCAAATGAAAACAATCCCACAATGCATTGTGGTACAATCTGTGAATAAAGTCTGCAGATGACAATTATATCTAAATTATAATTGGTTAAATATAGCTCAACCTAATGACATTGACAAGTTAACTAAGTTTTAAACAGAGCTTAAGTGGCATGCCACACAGATGGTGGCTGTCTGTGCAGACCTCTGTTTAAACCCTGTCTTGGGCAGCACTACTGTGGAATGTGCACATTGGGATAATTCAGCACTTTCCAGCCATACAGAGGGTGAAGGGAAAAGATGTCACATCAAGACGTTTATGTAAAGGTCATGGAACACTTCTTTTCCTGCTCTTTTCCCACTGTTCTGTTATTCATGACAGATTCAGTCAGTGAGACACATGCTCTATGGCCTGTGAGATGTTCTGTAGAAACCCTGCTTAGCTGCATGGTCTGCATAGACAGCAGGATAACTGAAAAGGGACTATAAGATATAAGCAAGATAACTTATAAGAGCAGTTACTCTAAAATAATGCTCTAAATGTAAAACATTTATGCACAGTCAAACCAAGAATGTATATTACTCAAGCCTATGAATTAGGCAATGCACATTATTACCAAAGGAAAAATAATAATGCATGATTGTAATCATGCAAAAGTGTAATCATTTGCTCAGCCTATAAAAATGCTGTTATCTGTATCTGTTATCTGTCTAAAAAGGTTTTATAGCCATGTTTATAGTCATAAAACTGTTTACTGTACACCTTTTGGTAGCAGTCTGCACCATTAAGTGTGAGTTGTGTAAATTTGCTTATGTTCATTTGCTTTCTTGTTTAATCTAAAGACAACAAGAAATCAAAACTGACCGTATTAACTTTGGTTGCATGTTTCTTGTCATATTGTGTGTGATTAATTGGTGCATACCTTTCATCAAAATGCAAAAACATGCACCACCTCTGAAACAACTTTGCACTTTAGCTGACATCACCAAGGCTATTGTGTTTCAAGAGCGAAGTTAATGTTGCCAAGTCAGTGCTTTTCCTGCAGAAATTGCCTCCTTTTAAACTGTTGCTTTGGGTTGTTTTTCCTGTGGATTAAAGGTTTTAACCAATTGCATAATGTATATTTGACTAAAATGCTTGTAGTAAAGTGTTTTATGTATATTACAATATGATGAATCCAAGTCCAGTCTGTTTTATGTTTTCGTCAAGTAATCTAGTTTTGTTTAGTAATCTGTTTTACTCATATGTCTAATTTAAGTTAAGTAAACATGAATAATAATATATTCACAATAGTATAAATATGTTTGTTTTTGGTTAATATGGAGTTTTACTTCTTTACTAATAAAAGTACCAGAATCAATAGTAAAAATGTACCATGTTTTAATAAAAATGTAACACATTTCATAAAGTATACACAGAGCCATGATAAAGTAAAGCCAAAGAATTTGTGACATTCCAGTAACCTGCCCATACACGCCTACACAGACACCCACTCAAAAAACAGGACCCAAAAAATTGTTTACCATGTCATATCTGTCAGACCAGGCTGCTCTCTCGCTCTGCACACACTAGAGCTGTAGAAACAGGTGAGAAAGGTTACAGGTGCAGCAGGTATAAATCACCTTGAGGGAAACATCGGAAATGTTATTCTTGGGAAAAAAAGAGCAAATTTCTATCTCAACATAAATGGGCCCTGTACTGCAGCCGTGCATGCAAAACAAACACGCATACGGAAAGTCATGCCCTGCAATCTCCCAATATAGGAAGAGCATCTATAATTGCATCTTCACCTGTGGAAGGGAAAATAACCTCAGGGCTATTTCTGGCAATGTTGCAACAAAGACAGAGAAAATTAAACAAATGGGGTTTTGTATGGTTGAGCAAACTTGTATTTAAAGCTCATATCTGACTTCCAGAGAGCAAAAGAGGCCATGTGCTTATTTTAGGCAGAAGTGTTAGTTTGAACCACCCCAACACCCCTCAGCGTGTGTTGTTTTGTGTTAGGAATACATTTGTGGTTTGCCTTGTTTTTACCTGAGAAAAGCAGGATGGAAGAGCTGCAGAGGACAACAATAGATAAAACAAAAGCTATAGCTAGAGACTGTCACTTGACAGATTTGTCACTTAAGAACTTGCACCCACAATTCAGCAAATTAATTATATGTGTGACAAAAGAGATCACATTTTGTGAAATAGTTGGAGAATAGCGCTTATTATGACCAATGAATGGATTGTCCTCAAAAAATAATACCACTGGTACCAAAATTTGGTCAGAAAATGCATATATGCCATATGCACATTCAAACATCAATGTCTGATGTTTATATAAAAGTTTGCATTATGCATGAAAAGTTACATTTTGTGTAATATTTACAAAATATTGTGACTAATTATATCAGTAGTAAGTCATAAGAACACATATGGTTCCTGAATTGCTTAAATAAAGGGTTTAAATTATTAGATAGTTTAAATTAATAGATTAAATTAGATTAAATTTATAATAGATTAAATTATTAATAGATTAAATTAGATTGCAAGTGGTTAGTATATAAGATGTTGAACTAAAACAATGTTGTACAAAAACATCATTTATTTAAGTGGAGCAATTTAATTTAGCCCGTAAATTCTACAACAGCCAACCTGAAGTGGGAAAACCTGAAGTGAGTGAAAAAGAAAAAATAAAGCAATTTGGCAAACATTTCATAAAACGGTAGGAGAAAAGCACGTGTGGGAGGGAACATAGAAAATGCTCTTTGATGCTGCTGAGCGCTGATGGCCATGAAGGGCAGGCAAATAGGGAAGACATGGAATACGGCAAAACATTTTCCCAACTGGGTAATTTTCTGCTTAACGTACACTTTGGGTGTACATGTTTTTAAGATGCAGTGCAATCGTCTGGGCTCTTCCCCTTTCATGCAGCCCCCAAAACTTTCTTTCGGCTAACACTTTCATTTGAAACAGAGATGAAAAGAATGTTCCGGACTCTGATTTGAGTTTTTTTCAATTACCGAGACAGTGATAAGAAAGAGGTGTTTTTTCACATGTAAGAGGGAGAGCGGTTGTAAAGTTCCAATAAATCAGGTTTCTCTATTGGTCTTTCTAGTTAATTCTTTTTCAGCCTGTGGGCGAATTAGATTTTTCATGTAACAGAAGTTCCCAGGAAGCATTACTGTCCTGCTGAGCAGAATGCAGGTTAATGGGAAATTTCATGGGCTTTCAAGAGTTTAAAACAAAGGAATTCCAACTTTGCTGTTATATGATATAACTGTTTACATTGGCTCTCAGCCATACCTATTTGGAACCGCTAGCATGATCGTGTCTTTGCAAGCTGTTTTGATTTCACTCCAAAGCAAAGTAAGAATTGCATAAACTGAACTTATTCATTGTGCTCTGTAACAGATCAGATATATGTAGGCAAAGGTCAACATTTTGACAACCGTAATTTATTATACTTGTTTGGAGTATAAAATGCATTTTAATCAGTGTCCAAAGTGAATTTGTGCAGTAGATGACATGTCACTTGAAGGGTTTCCTGTGTAATACAGCAGCCACCCATTTTAGTAAGCACCTCAATAAGAGTCTTTAATAGAAAGTACCATTTGGTCAAGTTAACTGCATGGACAAGTTCCAGACACAGTTAGCTAAAATTATAACCAGTGTGGTGCAGTGTTTGTGCAGTTTGTCAGTATATAGATAACCAGTCCATTAAGGTTGAACTTTAATTATATTTCCTATTAATTTGAACAATTCTGCCATTTTTGTTTTCTTATTAAATTGTGTATATAATGATTTGTAAATAAGACCGTGGCAAAATTTTGCAACAGTGAAAAAAACTGGTGAAAAAAACTTAAGAGATTAACCTTTTTAATTATATGTATGCCAAATCTAGATGGTCAAACATGGTGGATGTTTCTGTTCAAATGTATCCAGTTTTACTGCTAATTCTTAATGTTAACTCTGCTTGTGTTAAAATGAAAGAGTCCAATGCAGGTTAACATTGGCATACTGTAATATTATACAGTAAGAAAATTTTGAAAAGCAACAATACTCTAAAACAAATTAACTTGTTTATCATATTTAACAACATTTAAATTCATTCCAGATAATTTCTCCCACACTTCATAGCACATGAAATGCTATACAGTGTGATATTTGTATGGACCAAATAATAGCTTGTGAAACAGATGCCAAGTTAGCAATCTAAGTTCTTAGTAGTTTTGCTGTTTAAAACAATCTTTGGAACATCTACATAAAAGTCTTGTTTATGTTAGTGTAACTTCTAAACTTAACAACATGCTCATCCTGTCTTGTAATGTAAAGCAGTTATGAGAGGGTGGAGGAGGAGAAACAATGGCTCACATAATCTGCAATGCATTAGCAAACATGCAAACAGCATGTTACTGCCCATTAGAGGTTAACAATGAGAGCAGCTCCTCAGATGCTGCAGATAGCCATTACTGTAATACACTCCATCCTGGCTTCCCTCTCCCCAATGACAAGGTGCTTCCGGCACTGACATTAGATCAATAATGCAAAAGCCTTCTTAAGCTCCCTCCTTGTGGTTCTGTTTAAAAGGGCCCTCAAACTAATGATGCAGGTTAATTGGCTTGTCATCATTTGGGAGTTTACCCAGATAAAGAGAGAGCGAGACAGAGAGAAGAAGAAGAGAGAGAGAGAGGACGATCAGGCCTCTTAAAAGGTTTGCTCTCAGTAACTACTCTTGTTTTCCATGTTTTATTGGTGAGCAATCTTTTTCTACTTTTGTTTTCTGGCAGCCAACCACACAATCTTTTTACTTTAGTTGGACAAGCACTGAATACCCCAAATTGCCTCCTAAGAGCAAAATGACCCAGAACTGGCCTCTTGACACACTGTTGCCTTTTATTACTTCAACATTTGAGAATACAGTGATTTTGTTTGTCACAGATCTCCAGTGTTGGTAATTGTTAATGGCAAGGATTTTTATTTAGCCCAGTGCATTTGATTTAGTTCAACTAAAAGGTTTTTCTCAGATTTGTTTTCAGATTGATTCTTTCAGTAATTACAGCAGAAGCTAGCGACAGAGGACATCTTTGATGTATCCATTAATGTTTTCGTTTATCATATTAGCACTTGCTCGGTTGTGGCAGGACTCACAGCCAGAAATATTGTCACAACAACAGCAAGTGGCTGATGGCTTCACATGAACATGAATAGTCCCAAAATCTCACTAGTGACTATCCTGTAAATCTTCATGCTTGTTAACTTAAGAACCCTTTAAAAAGAACCTGTGCACTGGAAAACATTTGATATAATGTTTCTAGCAAAACATATTTGGTTTTGTAAGTATATACAGCTACTTTTGAATGGCCTTAAAACCAGCTGGGCCATTTACCAACTAGGTCAGGCTAAGTAGCCTTATCCTTATTCATTGGTATTGAGCAGTTAGTTTTTGTTGTCAATTTGTGCTGCATATTGTCAACTGCTCTGCATGACTTTAAAGTAGCTATTGTATAAGACAGCTACAGCCTAAAAGTATTTTACAGTCTTTTGCTGCTTTTCACTCTGAGCAAGATTGTCAGTTTCCACATGTCAGACACAAGGAACGTCTTACCCATCCAGTCACTGTCAATCATAAATGAAATGCTTTGTTTATTCAGTACTAGAAATGTTGTTCCAGTTCATTTAGTATGTTAACGGCTGAAATGTGCCATACAGTATCGCTCATACAGAGTCTTGTTCAGGCTGATAACACAGATTTGTTCAGTCAAGGTGTATTTGTTTAGTTTGTCTAACCAATCGTATACTTCCTCACAGCCTATACTTTCTCTCTTGCTATAGGCAGTCTTTGATGACATTGAAAACCACCAAGCAGTTTAAAATAAGAGTTTTTAGTAAGTGCATGGAAGTGAATGAGTTTCTAAATAGTTTAAGGTGTAAGTTACACAAAAGTGTAAAAAAGTGTAAGGTTTGACAATTTAAATGTTTACAGAGATTTGCTATCCAGTCATATGGGCAACTTCCTCTTCATCAGCCCACTTGCTGGTCAGTTTTACACCCTGAATACCCAACCCCCAATCGATTGACACAAGTCCTGCTTATTAATCTACCGGCCGGACACTTTGAAGCTGCCATCCGTTACTGACGGCATCAGAAACCATTATGGTGACACAGCACTACATCATGCTGAATAAGTCATAAGGGTGGGCAGTTAGCCCCTCCCCCACCCCACATCAGCATTTGGGAGAAATTACTTTAGCTAATGATAGGAAATCGAGATATAGGGTTAGCTACTATTTCATGAGAGCTAGGTTGACAGAAGTTTTATTGAAGGAAAACTAAAAACTGCTGTGTGAATGTGAGAAAGACAGTGAGGACGTGTAATTAAAAAAGTATATGAATCAGGATATGGACTGGCATTTAAATGTAGTTGTTTGACAGACCAAAAAATTGGGCGAGGAATTAGGGATGAATCTTCAGCACTGGAAAATACATCTCACACTTTGCCTGTGTAAAGGATCGGCTATTTGTGTCATTCTTGCTATTTAACCCAGTTGGAATGTGAGTGTAGGGGAGTCTTGGGGCCCCTTCATACACACACACACACACACACACACACAAACACTGACATCTGTGGTTTCTGATTGCTCTCCATATATGTAATGGTCTTTATACTGTACAAATGGTATTTCTAACCCCATTCCCAAACCCTTACAGAAAACTCTTGGCAATTTGTAATTAAATGAAACATAATTTATTATGCATTTATATTTATACATTTAAAACCATTTGGTTTATGATGACAAAGAAAATTGTTATATATGTAATTATAAATCATTATTATGTCCTTGTAAACCACATATACCAATACACACCGTGCTGGTTTTCTATAGGAACAGGAGAGAAGGAAGCTGAGATGTGAAAATATCACTGTGGCATTTAGGCACGTTTTAGCTAAAGGTAGATCTGTATGTGCGGGGAACTGTAGGGGAAATTCACAGATTGCATAACAGTCCTCCTGTAGAATATAGTCTAATATACCCCACAGCCACAGAACAAACTGTTGACTTTGCTGAAAATAATGTGGTCCATACTTTTACTCAAATTTAGAATGTCATCTTTTAATACACATACAGAATGAACTTGACCTGACATTTTTTCCTGTTATAGGTGTGTATGTCAGCATCTTTCCCAGTACATTTAAAAAAGGTTTTGCTAAGCTGTCCAGGTTGATTGCTAGGGTGATAAGTTGTGGTTTCTAATGTTTGGAAAGTTTGGAAGGCTACAGTAATCCTTGCCGAAGTGTATACCACTAAGTGAAAGCAAAAAAAAAACGTAACATATATATACAGGTCCTTTTCAGAAAATTAGCATATTGTGATAAAGTTCATTATTTTCTGTAATGTACTGATAAACATTAGACTTTCATATGTTTTAGATTCATTACACACAACTGAAGTAGTTCGAGCATTTTTATTGTTTTAATATTGATGATTTTGGCATACAGCTCATGAAAACCCAAAATTCCTATCTCAAAAAATTGGAATATCATGAAAAGGTTCTTTAAACCAGCTATTAACCTAATCATCTGAATCAACTAATTAACTCTCATTTTTCATTTTTCAGCACGACCTGGCACCTGCTCACAGTGCCAAAACCACTGGTAAATGGTTTACTGACCATGGTATTACTGTGCTCAATTGGCCTGCCAACTCT
>JBAJNP010001206.1:40709-66499 GCA_036877545.1 Yasuhikotakia modesta
AAAAGGCTTGAACTACTTCAGTTGTGTGTAATGAATCTAAAATATATGAAAGTCTAATGTTTATCAGTACATTACAGAAAATAATGAACTTTATCACAATATGCTAATTTTCTGAGAAGGATCTGTATATCATACCCAGTAAACACTATATGTACTCCAAGGTTTGTCTTGCATGATTTGCTGATCTCTCTGTTTTTTCAAAAGTTTTTCAAATGATCTGTGAAGCAGTAAGACAGGGTGCTGGCATCTATAGTGCTGCATTCTGTTATAAATGTAGCAGTAGGATGATGCATGTGACAAGATGAATGTGTTCTACACGGGTTTCTCCGAGGACTGCTGCTCCTTTTATCATTGTTGAGGAGAAGGACACACATCACTTCGATGCCTCTGAAAAAGAGTCAATCACAAGTGAAGTGGGCTCATTAGAATTACTTGGATGCAAAACTCTACAGACAAGGACGCCGGCGACACTTTGCGGCGTGCACACACCTGCGTTAAGGTCGAAATCTCAAACAGAATAAATCAGAGTGGTGCAGTGAGACCGAGCACTTTAAACGGCATGGCATCATTTATCTCCTTGTTTTTGAAAGAGCTGCAGTTTTGCGAAGACAATGAAATGCAAATGAATGCCGCATGTGTTTTTCTCGGAAGTCTCTTTGTCATGTTTGTGGACGCAGGCTTGCGTACACGGACACTGATGTTAATGTCCCATGTTCTCGGAAGGACCCGAAAGATCAGGTGAAGGTTCTCCTTTCCTGCCAGGCTTGATCGTCTCTCGAGTGCCACGATGTGTATGTACGCAAATCAATCAGACCTTGTTCTAATCAGTTTCACTTATATCACCCTGAAAATAAATGACCTGTCCCATGGGGGAGGGGGCGGGATGGATCAATACCGGATAAGGTGAAGGTCTGTCCAGATCTGGGCCCTGCAGGCTGTAGGGGGGTGAGACACTGTGGCTTAAAAGTAAACAGGTTGCTCTTTCCATAAAGTGATTTGTCACTGCTCCAGCCCCCTTGCCTTTCCTGAAATGTCAGTCAATAAACCTTCAGAAAGTGTAGGAAGCAAGGGGGAGGTGTAAGACTCAGGACGGAGACTGTTTGTAAATTGCGATGGGGTTTAAGAACACTGGATGCAGGGGTGAATCTAATACACCTACTTAAATTCCATCTTTCATCCTCCTGTTCCAGCTGAGGTCCCTAAACATGAGCCCAAACCCTTAATCATCTGGTCTTCATCACTGCTTGTTTGAGAAAACAGAGATGGGGCTGTAACAATGGCTCACCAGTCACACCAAGAAAAAGGGTTGGGTTCACCATAGACTTTAAGTATAAGCACTGGTCCAATTTGCAGCTTATCCTGGCCTGGAACCGCCCACGTGAAATAGGACTAGACCGCCTGGCATATAAAGCAATTAACAGGGATTTATTTTGTTTTTACATGTTATTTGAGCCTGTAATGTAAAAAAAAATTATACCACAATAACAGATGGGCATGGGAAAACCTCAATTAATTACTTCCACAGTCATGCTGGACACCAAACATTGGTGTCTTTTATCATACCAGTGTTATAATCACTGTAATGCATGATCTCTTGTGGCTTATTTCTTTACCAATTGCCTCAAACAAAACTCTTAATATACCACATCAAACATCTGATGCTGGTTACCTGGCTTTGTTTATCCTTAAAAAGTGTGCATTGTTTTCATTAGACTGGTCTTCCCTGAGTCACATAAGGCCAGCCAATCACATTGGACATACGGCCAGGAAATGTAGTGTGGGCAATCCATGGGTTCGGCGATAAGATCCACCACCCAGAGAGGACTGCTACACCTGTGTTTTCACAGACCGCATGCTCTGATTCATTCATGTCACATGATGAAGTCTGGATTTGGTTAGAAATCCGAGAGTTTAAAAATAAAAGGCTGGCAGGACTCAAAGTGACTCAAAGATTCACAAGTGACTCATGTTTCTTTTTACTACCTTCAAAAGTGGTTTGCTTTATTATTAATTCTTCAGCTATGCTGTGGCCAGCCTCCTGCCTTCAGCTGTGGAAGATGGTGCTTGTTATGCTTCTAGAAGACTTAATAAACTTTAGGGAACTTTTGAAGAGTGTCCAATCACTCTCACTCTTCATTAGAGATAAACATATGGCGGAGGTGTTAGTATCAAAACAGATGTTAAGTAAAAGACTTGCCCTCCCACTGTACTTTCCACAAAACGTAATTCTATTGTTCCACCAATGTTCGCCAATCTCCACCAGATGTCCACCAGAGTCACATGAAATCCATGCTTTTAACAGTTTTTAAGGTCATTTTGCTATTTAAGAAGATTTTATTAGATTTTGAACATTCTACTGCAAGACAAATAATGTGTTTAACTGTTACCTCTGCATTTAACCCATCCATTTTGAGGAGTTAACACACACTGTAAGTTGTAAACACACCCACCCGGAGCAGCGGGCAGCTATCCCTGCAGCACCCAGGGAACAATCGGGGGTTAGGTGCCTTGCTCAAGGGCACGTCGGTTGCTACCTGCCGGTGCTGGAATCGAACCAGCAACCTACTGATTACAAGCCCGACTCCTTAATCAGTGTAATGAACATGTTTTAACTCACACACTATTTTTCTGTCTTTAGAGTAGATTTATTGTGTCCAGGCATTTCATAAAATGTATGTTTGTAATGTTCAACAGACAAGGGAACATCTGGATATAGATGAATGGTGTTTATCTGAAGAATTAAATATTTCTCAGTAAATAATTAGTGAAAAACTTATTATTTAGAAGGCCATTTTCTAAATCAGACTGTACAGGTTTTAACATGGTGACATGATAACACTGAATGATAACACATACAATGATAATATTTTTAACATGCATGTTTGCATGTTTTATGTAAACTAACAATAATGGCTTGCCATTTTTAGTCCCATAAAAACTAAAAGTAAAGTAAACTATTTTATGCCATTTTTGTGATCAGTTTCAAGTCTTGATTTTTTATCTACTTCAAAAATTGTTGTAAAAGGCAAAACTATTTCCTGAAAAATTTGTAGAATGCTCTACAAGCCCAAATATCTATTAACAATTGCCTTTAGCAAGAAACAGGCAGAAAATAAATGAAGTCCTCTGAGTCTAATTTCTCATTCCAACCAATACGCGCAAAACACCTTTGATCTTAAATATTTTGATCTTGTATTAGTTTTCATTGCTGTATTCAAGCATCTTTAACACACAAAGACTTTTCCCATTCTTCTGTTCCATTTCTCCTTCAATCTTCAGTTGAAAGGAAATTATCAGATTAATTCTGCTAAAAGACTTTTGAAACAAAATTATAACTGATACTTTTCAAAACAATTGTTAAACAGGTCCTTGTCCAACACAGGAGCTTTCTTGTTTTATTTATCTAAAATTAAACAAAAAACATATATAATGTATATAGAGGACAGCACTGTATATAGATACAGATATGTTATAGATTAATTATGAAATTATAATTTAATTATTACTCAAACAATAGTCCAGTAATCCAATGATTTGACAGGATGTAGCTTTCTCCTTGTTGATTTTCATGAAATATCGATGCATTCCAGGATCTGCCGTATGAGAGGTTACGTTTGTGGAAATCCCATTAATTCTGAAGCTTCACACTGATTGGCTGAAAGAAGGAAAACCTCAGAGGACAAGTGGCACTTTCCCATGCATGCTGCAGCCAATGAAAACAGTGGAAAACAGCACATTCCCATCAGCCATGAGTGGCGACTCTGTGACCTCCGGAAAGCGTGTGTAAATACCGACATCAGTCCTTGATTTTTATGCTAGTGTGGGGGAAAGCGCAGGGATATAAGAGTGGAAAACATGGAAGATTATTCTATATCTGTTGATATTTTTATCTAACCCACACTGTTTATATGGCAAGCATAGAGATAGCAAAGACCTCCAAGGTGGTATTCATTCTGCAGCACTCTGGGTTTGAACCCAACAACCTTCTTGAGCCTCACCTCAAAAGACCCGGTTTCATTATTTACCCATTAAGTTAATTAAAACTTTATGAGCATTTTCAACCTGCGTTTCATAAACATGCTGCTACGACAAAAGTTCTGTATTCTGTGCGGATCTGCACATGTTCCAGTTCCTGACATAAAAAGTGTTGTATAAAGCAGTGTTGGGTGGATGCACAGGCTAAGGGGGTATTGAAATCTAAGGTTAAATATGAGACCTCTAGCCGGGCCGGATGGGAACAGATGTTTCTCATTTCACATTGGCCAGCTCTGGGTTTGTTTGTGTTGTTTTAGTGCCACAAAAGCTAATCCATCCGTTCTGGGAGGAATTAAAGCTCTAAATGTTGTTATATGTTGCAGGGGATCAGATGTGTATATTATCATATTCATATATTTTCATATATCATCAATTTTCATTCTAACTTGCCTTAAGGACTTTTGAAAAACAGCTTCTGCAACTGGGGGCACTTGTGTTAGAATTTCACCTTTTACCTTCTAACCTTTCATATAAGTTTTAACTCATAATATCATAAATAAAATAACAAATATAATTTAAAAAAAAATGAATTGTGAACAAAGTATCTTCACTTCACATTATCTAATTTCTAAATGAGAGCCTCACTATTACAAGGAATTTGTGAAGAAACCACAAGTGCTAAGTATGCAACTTTGTTGAGCAACTCGCCTCACACTGTTGCCATTCTTAGATTTAGCAGAGTTTTTTTGTTTTTTACTTGGCCAGTAAATGACCACAAAAACCACCTTATCATCGCAATAGCAACCAAATGCATCACTTACATTTTCTTCAGCAACCTAGCTCAGTTCCGAGTTCATTATGACTTGCAGCACTAAAATTGCAGGAACCTCTATATTGTGTATGTGTGCATGCATACATGTGTACATGCAAATGTTTTTTAAAAGTTCATGTTTATATCAGTGGTGTGATTGTGAGACACTGGTATATCCTGCAACCGGTTTCCTGTGGTAACACAAACAGGACACAATGTTCTTTTTGAAAGCAGTGCCCTGAATGACTCATAATGATGCTGCCATGGAGGGATATCCCTGCTCCCTCCCCCACACACAGACACACACACCCAATCCAAACTGACCCAGCCTAAACCTGCCCCTATGATTCACTGCAATGGCACGGAGCCCCCAGTGAGTGGAGGGTGTGTACTGAAGTGTGCATATTTTGTTCTTCACAAAAGAAAGGTTTTGATTGGTGTTGTTTGCAGTTGGCTTGGTAGCTGTTATATAATCTAAGATTAATTTCAAATTAAACAAATTATGGTTTTATTCACAGATTTTCTGAACACGCGTCTGCTTTCATGCGTGCATGCCAACAATGACTTTACTAAAGTATCATGTTTGGTTGTTAACATGGCATTTTTTCTAATTTTCTACGAATTTTCTAATTTTTGCATTTTTATACTACTTACTGTTTTTATGACCTTATATTAGTTAACAAACTACACAAAAATCAATACAAATATTAATGTAAATTTAACCCAAAATTTAAAACAAAAGTTAATATTTTTGTACACTACACATTTACATACAAAGAAAATACAAACTATGCAGACTATTTGTATGACATGAGCAGGAATTCACTTGTTTTTGCAGTAAGATTAAGAGTTTAAGTTTCACACTGGCAATAGTTATAAAAATGCACATAATCGTTATATTAAAGAAAGATCAATGTGCCAGGGTTTCTAACATATGCAGCTTCTAGGGCAGATAAATGGCTCCTGAACAATTTTTCAAGGCTATTAACTTGAGTACCTTTTTATTCAGTCTCATTACTTTTTAAACAGCCATAAGAAGTCGCAAGGAGGTTTCTAAAATCCAAACGTCTCATGAAGCTATTTAAATACTGCATTTTTAACTTTCTGTAAGTGGCTTGCAAAAGAGAGAGAGGTCACGGCATGTTCTCTGGCAACTCAAAGCTGCTCCGGCGACGAGCCTCTACACACCATTAAATCTGAGCAGAAATGAAAGCTTTCCTTTTCCATCAATGTGCAGTGGCAGACATTTTTCTTACTGGTTTCCTTTAGCAAAGAAACACAAGTGGCAGTGTGGTTTGCCACTGTGGAGCCTCTCTCTTTCTCTCTGTCTCTCTCTGTCTCTGTGTATGTAAAGAGAACATATAGTTTCTCTGCGAATCACTGTTTTATTGTCAGGGCCACATTCATCTTCATGGAGATAAACACAAAGAAGCATGTGCATACACACACACACACACACACACGTGGTCTGACACATGGTTTACTGTGAACTGTGTGAGTTACAAATATTTCTAAAAGTGAGAGTGAAGTATTTACACAAAATTAAAATATTTATTAAAATAAGTTTAGACCGATTTTGAATTTTGATCAAATATATGATGATAAAAATTTAGGATAAATTTTGTATTATAGTTTAGTTAGTTATAGTTACTATAAATTAAGTACTAAAAATAATCATTATGTATTATACAATATATGGTCATTTCATAGTACTTTTTACTAGAAGGACAATGTATAGGAAATAATTTTGCACAAAAATGAAAATAATGAAGACTTTTTAATGTACTGTTGTGAAGGGGTATTGTGGGTGATTTCCAGGGTGTTTTCATGCAGTTGCTAAGGTTGCTATGGTGAGATTGCTGGTCTGTTTTGAGTGGTTATCAGAGCGATGCTAGATGATTGCTTGGGTACTGTATATGCAGGCCCATATCAATTCATACGGCATGAATCCTTCCTCCAATATAAGCATGTGGGATTTATCCACAAACAGTGTGGGATCCAATAATACACTGAAGCTTACTTAGGGTTAATGGTTTGTTAAATCCCAAAGTATAACCAATAATAATTGTGATTCTTGCCTTAGCAAGCACCACTAATAAATATATTTTAGTGGATCCAAAAGATAATATTGTATGTTTACTTAATTAAGCCTTTCGCTGAAGTGTGGAAATAACACACATAAACTATTTATCTGCTCATTTATTGTTTAACAGCCAAATAAAGATAATGAAACAAAAATGAAATTAATATGATTAAGATGAGAAAGCCCAATATTTAGCCTGCTAGTTTTCACAACAAAAAAGTATTTGCTTTGACAACGTTGCCATGGTGATTTCAACATACTGCTACAATGTTTTTTTTTTTTAAACACCAACCAGCGCATGAGTGCAACAGCAGCAGAGGACAGAGAGTGAGCAAAGCTTTCCACTGAGCGGCCTGCTCACATGCTTCCGTTCCTTCCTCTCAGTGTTTATAAATAGACATTAGTGAATGAGACCGTCATTTCTCAATGTGTTTTGTCATAAACACACATCACCATGGAGACCTTATTGTGTTACCGCTGTGATCATACGATTACAGTACCAAGAAGGGGAAACCTCGGGATTCCTTTTTACAACAGCTGTCACATGCTCTGACTGTAGGTTGCATTTTCTTTTGGTAATGTTTTTGCAAATCAAGCGGGCAGTCACAAAAACAGCATGCTGCCAAAAATCAAAAGTTCACGGCTAACATGCGACTTGAATTTGAGGCAGGAGTGCATAATTTGTTATGATTTGTTATGAACCAGGGTTTTGGTTCACAGTAGGCCCAGAAACGTATCCAAGTTTTGCTGTTGAAAAGGATTATAGGCAGTTCTGTGCTTCTCTAGTCACACTTCTCTTATTTGTCTCAAGGCATCAGTCCAACATGGCAGATGGCCACAGAATGGCAGACATGAGCGGAGGAACAGGACTGGAGAAAGTGAGGCTGGAGGAAAACAGACATGCAGACATCTGAATCTCACACTCCATTTCTGCAAGTCTATTGATTGGCAGAGCTTTTTGTCAATCAGGTTTCTCGGTACCCCCTCCCACAATCTCTCCCACTTGTCATAATTCTACATCAAATGTTTTCTAACTGGCTTGTAATTGTGTGACGTCACACAGCAGTGTTATGTTCAGTCTACAAAAAATTACTTGAAATTTAGGGAAAAGATTTAATGAATAGCTACAAAATCCTTAAAATAAATTCTGTATGAAGCACCTAAGCCATCTAGAGACCAGGATATCAAATAGATCTTTCCTTTGGTCTTTAGTATATTGTTGTACTAAAACCAAATTTAAGTTTTGTTTCAAAACCTAAAAACCTCCATTCACATTTCATCAACCAGTTTTTTTAAGTCAAGGGTCACTTTGACCAAAAAATATTTTCCTATTTTTAATAGAAATACACAAGCCCGAGATGGAAATTCCCTCATATTTGAACTGTAAATAGCCCCGGCAACAGTGACATCATCCTTGCCTGAAATCAAACGTACAGACCCAGAGACCCATAAATGAACCCTAAGGAACTCAAAAGCTATTTTCCAAAACCTATTTGAGTTGCCAATTTGAAACACTTTACAAAAGTATCAACTCCTCACACCACACAAATAGCACTTTTCGCTATTGACTCTAAAAGAGCTTGTTATTCTCATGTTGCTGAGCCATGACATTGCTTAGAAGGAAAATACATTGTCCCCACTAATATTGTGTAAATAGTGCTTTCAGTATTAAATTCCATTTTTTAGGTAGAATTTTCTGTCATTCACAGGTTTGCTTTTGCTTTTAAGCTTTAAAAAAAAACATTATTGGAACATTTTAACATCTGGAGTTTGATGTAATAAATGCTTCCTGGGTTGGCAGCTCGCTAGATTTTAAAACACAGCTAAGATCTAGTCTGTCTGCTTATCTGACTCTGTGTAAATGAAAGTATGGACAATGAGGGAATTCCAAATATTCTGTGCAGTTGTTCGAAGGAGAAAATGAAAGCTGGGGGTGGGATCAGCAAGAAATTGAACCACCAAAGCAACTTTAATAATATCTATTTTGCAGCTCACATATGAAAGGAAATGAGTTTCGAAGGAGAGGTCATGCTTCAACTGTCACTTTTTTTAAAAAGCTTCCACACATCAGAGACATGAATGCTACTTTAAACACTAAAGAGAGATGCTTTAATGTGTACTATACTCCACCTCACATGTGCAATGTAAATTCTTTATTGCTCCTACCCACAAGCAATGTGGAAAGACAATAAAACACTTTTTGACCATGAAGGAAACTATAATCCCCTCTGTTGAACCAGGAAATGCCTTATTCTGGAAAGGACATAAATAAATGCACTAAGCAAAAAATAATCAAATTTGGGTCCTGGCTAAGGGTCCTGGTTACACTATTTTGGCATATAGTATTTAAATTGCCAGTTCACACAATAAACTATTAGGATGCAGGCTGTAATGAAAGCACCCCAGTGTGCCAAGAGACTGTGTCCTCTTAAGACTTTAACACTTCATTCAGGTAGATGGTAAGACTTAAGAGATGGTGCGGCCAAAATTAGGATGGCAAAAGAGGAAAGAAAAGCATGGAAAAGAGGAGAGAGCAAGATGGGAAAGACAGCTAGTCGGACAGTTTTTAAAAAAGTGATTTATTGTTCCCCGTTTTATGCTATGATTCTGTAGCTTGATGTCTTTATGAAGCTGTTTTAGGTACACAGAGAAATTCTCAGTTACCCACCCTGATGTTTATCCTGAAGTTGTAACAATATTTCCATTCAAACAATACTAATAGAGTAAGTAAAGTAAATCACCAAGCAACAATAAAACAGTTCTAGTGATGTATATTCAAAGTTTCAGCAGCATTGGAACAGTAACGTGGTGTCAGTTACTCAGTGAATAAAAATAATATTTAATTAATTAATTAATTGATTCATTTTTTATAAATACTAAGATAATAGGGGGATGGGGCCTTGGGGCCTGTAGATTAAATTAGCCAGAGGGGACAGAAATCTTAGCAGCACCCCTGTAATTTTCTGCTAAATCTTAACAAAATTAAAAGTATTCTCATTACTGAAATATACATTTATTCATTTGGCAGATCCCTGCTTTTATCAAAGCAACTTTTTGTGAATTCCAGGCACACATTTTTATCAGTACTTATGATCCCTGGGATCGAACACACAACCTTTGCGCTGCTAACAAAAAGCTCTACCAGTTGAGCTACAGAAACATAGCACAACCAATATTTTCCTTAAGAATCAGCGTTAAATTAATTTAGCACAACAAATGTGCAAAAATACTTTACAATTCAAGAAACACATCATTATTTGCATTGGTTTTTTGATAAAGGTAATAACATAATGCAAAACTGATCATAACACTCCTAAAATAGGCTTCTTATTCTTCATGCAAAATATATTTTTTTGTGTTGCTCAGCGGTTTTGATTTGCCTCTGAAATATGATCCAGAAACATTCTTGACAGTTTTTGCAAGGTTTATCCAACAGTTTTACAAAAGCCAAAACAATCTCTTCAAAGACACCCCAGTCTGCTGTACAACACTCAATTTGACTACATTTAAATTCACTGAATTAATAATGAGCCGATGATTTTGATCTATTTGTAGATGCTGAATAATTTACTATACGACTTAGCTTCAGGGATCAGGTTCTTCTCATTTAAAATGAAACCCCAGTGGTTATGAAAAAGGCCAAAAAAAGCTGTGCTTTTCAGAACACACAAACACCCTCATTGCATATTTGTGGTATTCTGTGCTTCTGGCACATTTTTGTAACTTTAAGAGGGCTGCTATAGGCTTCAGTCAGAAGTAAATGATGCTCTGTCCCGCATTCCTTCTAATGGGCAGGTAGACTCTTACAAGCCATTTTCCAGTTTAATGTGCGCTGTGTCTATAAAGGCTAAAGATATCCAGTGGCATGTTTTACATGTGGTAATGGCTGCTGCTCTTGGTGTTTTTGCAGCCTCCCATTGATTATTATAGATCCAAAAGGGGGCTGCTCAGTTTGAATGTTTGAATGTCTGTTTTACCAAACCAGGGCTACTCAGCTTTAAAAAACTCATAGGCCACAAAGTGGAGGACTCTGTAGCCTCAAAGGCCACATTTCTAATTAAGGCTGGCAGCTATGCTGTATAATACAGAATCACAGTTTAGCATGCTAGCATACCAAGCAACCAAGAGGCTAACACCTTTATTGCATCTTGCATAGCAATCAATTTCCAATTAGCATGAAAAAGTTGCGAAAGATGAATTAGAAATTCAGAAACCTTGTTTGAGAACTCTGACTTCGGCTGCAGGGGAAGGATCCAGAAAGATCAAGAGAAGGAAGCGACTATTTGTTAACTTTCATCTTATTGGCTTTTTGTACTTTTGCCTGAACTTTTCATTAAAAAGTGTTTGTGTCTGTGTGTGTTAAATTCAAAGCAATTAGAACTATGAGTTTGTGACAGTCACAGTCTAGTGTTATTATTTGTCTAGGTAGTTGCTAAGTTAATATGTGTGTAATTTCGCATGACACTGTATTATGACATTAAAATTCATTTAGTTTTATAATAGATGCAAAAGAGTCATTTTCCAGTATTCCAAAATCAAAATAATTGCAATTCAAATTAATGTTAGCACTTATTTGAGTAAGTCCCCCCCACACCCACATACAGCTGCAGTCAAACACTGTGTTTGACTGTTAAAATGGCACCATGGATACATAGTGATACAACAAAAACATGCCTGAAGCTGGTAGAACATCTCTACTTTGAACATGTTGCCCTAGGAAGTGCAGCACTGGTGTGGTCAGACTTTGTTTCTTGGAATTTAGAAGTCATTCCTGAAATCAGTGGCATGCACAGACCTCCACAGGGGCGGGACGACCAAAATGGGCAAAAGAAGTATTACAATGAACATAAGCATTTTTTAAATTAAAATTAAACAGTTTGTTTACTAAATTAGCATTACATTTAAATTATTTATTAAATAAATGACCACTAAGCAGTAGTGATTTAGCAGTACTCATCTGTCTGTTTTTTTTTTTTAATATTTAAATGACTTCCTCGTTAATTGTAATGTTGTGTTTTTCTTTTTATCCTTTATTTCCTTGGCAAAATCTAAAGATGTTGATAAAAACAGAATGTTTAACACATCAAACAAAAATAGTGGTAATAATATATGATAATAATATTAATTACTATTATTTGCTTGTACTTGACCAAACAGAACTGTATATTTAAAAACTCACTCTGTTACCAAAAAACAAAGCAGTTTTAAAAGCACCACAGAGACTCTTTCCACTCACTTTTGTTTTATTGGTTTTACATGTGAAATAACGAAGAGCGAAGCTAAAGCAACCTGTCTAAAGTTTTTCAGTGACTGAAACCAGTTCACATTAAAACTGAGTCTTAAAGTCTGGCCCAAACACTGGGAAAGTGTCTCCTTTAACCTTTGAGAGCGTGACCTTAACCTTTGGCCACAGCATGGTCAGCACACACAGACCAAACTCCACAGGAGACATGAGACAGCAACATGACATAACACATGCACTGACTGACTGTCTCCATATAGACTGAACCCTTCAGTGTCCAAACAAGAAAATATACAGTACAAAAAGTCCTATACACATACAGGACACCTGTGAATATTAGATGCCATCTTTAAACAAAGAAAATTTTGCTTGAAAACTGGCCTTGTGATGTTTAATTATATAATGTAAAAACATACATTTTTAATTGTGGCTTAATAGGCTTACATTTTTTGCAGCCAGTGTAATTAAAACTAACATTTTTGTAGCTACAGATTTCTGCTTTTTAATATCATTTCCCAAAACCCACTTTGGAAATAATAAAATATTAAAGGCTGTACATTTGTGTGTATTAGTAAATAAAAGCAGGACATTCTATTACTCATTTAGCAAATGCGTCAGCTTGTGCTTAGACCCTGGGTGGAGTCAACACTGTAGTCTCCTGATGCTTCATATCCTCTAACATAATGCTTCAAAACCTTTTATTTCAACATGTGTTTCTGGGAGAAACTGAGGTGGTGTCAGAAGGTTGTAGAGAACAGCCTCCAAAATCTGGTTTAAATAGTGTTCAATTAGATAAGCCATCCCCACCCACAGAGCACTGCTGTCCAAACAAACGCCTTGGGCCCTGCGGCCTACACCAGAGGCTAGAAGTATGGTTTCAATCCTTTTAACAATGGCTTTATCAACATTATCATGTCAATAATTGAACACAGCTTTGTTTCTAACATGCTTCTTTTTTCTAAACTTGTTAATTCGGACAGCTGTGCAACCTGTTAACAATTTCAACCTAATCTCTTTATTGTATCTCAAAATCTAGCTTCATTATTTACCATAATGCACAACAATATAGACAGCCTAACTACAGATAAAGAACTTGAATGTATTTTATTTCTGGCAGGACTTGGTTGCAAGCATAACAGTGTAAAGAAAAAAGACACAAGTTACGTGATATTCGTATATCACAAAGTAGTTGTTTTGGGCCAGGTTATCTAAGGGAAAATAAGAATGCCATTGTTCAGACCTGTCAGGGGGTTATGTAATAGGATTTGGCCTAGATCGAAACTCCTGGGAGTCTGTATTTTTCCACTGCTTTTCTGCACCCGGGGAAGCCTGTTGAGTTACAAAGTTAGGTGATGAAAGTTAGGTTACGCTTCTAGGGATGATGAACTTCAGAGCAAAAGGCTGACACATCAAAGATATGAGTTATTACAGGCTCACAAAAGGCACATGGAATTGATTCTAGGTATCTCTCAATCTGCTCGGCATCAACATATTATGATGGATTGGCCCTCCAGCAGAAAACTAATTAGTATGTTGGAATAGGGAAGAAATGAGAAGCAGGAAATCAGGTAATGCAAGAGCTGAATGGGAATGTAAAGAACGGACCATGCAAAAAGATATGCAGATATTGCCACCTCCTTATAAATCACATCTGAAGACCCATGCTTTAAAGGTCATTCATCATTCCCTATGAGGACACTTGCTCTTTGTAAGGCATTGAGGTTATGGGGTCACAGGGTGAGTAATGCAGCCAGATCTTTTCCTGCCTGGAGAATGTAGACATCCCTGGAGGACACTGGAGTGAAAGGGGTGAGAAACATTGAGGAATCTCTTTTGTTCCATCCCTGACCTTCTTGTCTCCAACCTGCTGGTATTAACCATGTTTGGAATGCATACGTGTATTCAGACACACTACACCCATTGTCTTGCGCTGAATTATGGGTCACTTACCCATCGAAGCTTTTAATCCAGACTCACTGTACGGTCATAGATGATTTTTCATGATGAAGAAGCTCCATGTCACCTCCTACCTGGTTTCTCGCCACCATTTGTCATCTGCCAATATTTTTAATCAGTGTTTGCTGATGAACAAGGTCTCTGATGTTGACCTTGGTGGGGGGTGATGGGATCTTAGATCTTGATGTCCAGATCCTAAAAATATAATGACAATATTTTTTAAGTTTAGGATTTTACTGTAAGAACATTTTTTGGCTACTGCTGCTAACCATGTATGTATTTTCCTGATTCGGCAAAACCATTTGGGATCCACTATTTGGGATCCAAATTATGTCCCACATATGAAATCAGGTCTACAAACTTCCTAATCAGGCTTGAGTCAAATACATACCAATATGTGAACTCTGTAATCTCTTTAATACTTGAGGATCGCTGCTGTGGAATCTCAGACTCTGTGATGTATAATGATTAGCTAAGCAGGGCTTTTCCCCTGCTGGTAGGGTCATCACTCTGATCAAAACCTTCTTGTAGAGAACAGACTCAGTCAGCAGGACATTCTGCATAATCAGCATTTCAAAGCAGCCCTGTCAGTATATGTCCAAAGCTGAACCGCATGGTTTTCATTTGTCTGGGCCACACAGGGTCAACATGAAGAGGGTCTGTAGATGACATCACCCTTGCCAGGGGGTTCCCACTAGAGCAGGTTCTCTTTGAGATGTTGAGACAGAACAAACAAGAAATATGATCTCAAATTTTCACAGCAGGGGTCTGAATGTCGGAAATGATGACAATAAAACTGGTTCCTGGGAACCCTGAATTACGTGGAGGCTCCTCTATACTTATTTAGAATGAAAATATTCCACTGAGAAATTTTAGCCCTATTTATGGCTCTGTTGCTGAGATATTTCAGGCCATCCGCTGAGCTATTCCACAAGAATTTGCACTGGATGTATAATTCAGTTGGTCTCTGTAATGTGGGCCTGAGAGAACACCATGGAAGCAATTGCCTCTCAATTCTAACTCACTGCGATCTATTGTTCTCCACTGTGTTCAGTGCCATATGTAAAACAATCCAGTCCTTTCACTAATTTATTTTTATATGCCTTCAATATCAATAAATGTTTAATGAAAAACTGTCCAGTCACACTAGAGTGAGTTTTAGTGGGGGAACCTCTTTAGGATGTTATTAAAATAGTAGATCACTGGAGCGTGGGAGAAAACTACTGTCATATTTATATACGTATAATAATTTTTCAAAGCTATAATTTGCTTATGGGTAAAAAGATAAGAAATGGTTCAGTGAAATTGTTGTTTGAAAACAAAGGCTTTTATAATTAATCCCTATATCAACCTTCCTGGGTTTTGGTTTTATACGTAATCCATCTCTTTCGATTTGTAATCAGCATGGTGAAATGCACAATATTTGTGACACTGGCTTCATCAAACAGAATTGCACGATTAATGAATCAGGTTTCCTAAAAACCCCCCTTGCCTGGCCAGACTAACTCACATTTCTACACCATTAGATAAGTCAGGAGACTTTTTTAATCATCATAATGTTTACAACTTTAGAGGAAATAACCTACAAATGGCTTCCCATATAACATTTTAGGTTGTAAGTATGTTTCCCTAATGTTTCCATTAAGTAACAAAAATGTAATTGTTATTTTAATTGATATAAATTAAATGTTATTTTACATGTTCTAGGAACATAGGTAGATTTTATCAGTATGTGTTTCTGGGATTCTAACCCTTTATCAGTTGGCATAATATGTATATATAAAGTATAATATAACAGTATAATATAAAACTCATATCATTTGTGCGTTAAATGTAAACTGTTTCATATAAAGTTATGAGTTTAATTTAAAAGAGTTTAAACGTTTATTAAATTTACTTTTTCATCACAATTTCAATGAAAATGCCAAGAGCGACCTAAAATGTTTTCATCAATACTTTATTTTCTTTATATGTGCCAGATGTTTAATGGAGATGTTTGTATCTCCTGGAACAGGCAGCATTCCACAGGCATTGTTAAAAAGAAGACTTCTAAATTATAGATGTCTCTGGTTGTATAGCCTTCACTTTATATGGTCCCATCAAGGCATATGTGTGAAAGATAAAAGTGATTTTCACCACACATGCACGTCCCCGGATTCATTGACTTTGGGCTGTCATTTGATCTGAGAAAAAAGAGATGGTTATGACGTTTGCTGATGATCAAAGCATTGGTTGGGGAATTGTTTTGCCTTGTTCTCCATGTGGCCCCATCTAACAGGTATTCCACAAAGTATCTGCTAGTGTGATTAGTGAGGGTTAAACCACTTCACATTTCCAAGATTCTTTCATTTAAAAAAAAATATATATATATAATTGAAATAAAATAATAAAAAAAGTAATTGTTAAAATAATAGTGTTGGGCACCCTTTGATAATTTTTTCACATCGCACCACAAATCTAACCAATTGCTTGGCATGATATGTACTTTAGAAATCATCTAAATTGCTTCTCCTCCATGTTGGGACGATGGCAGTGATTAATCAGTTAAAAAAACTGAATCTTCCTCCTTCAGTATGGCTCTACATTTCCAGCTACCCATATAAGACTTAAAGGCAACATTTGTATTCCCAGTAAGCAGTTCCCCGCCTATTTGACGATATTACCTCCAAGAGCGAGTCCGCCCGCCCTGCCGGCCACAGTGTGTGGGCTCCAGTTTTACCATCATCTATTTCTCTCCCTATCTTCTCATCGTTAGGCAATTTAATAAATGTGGTGTGAGCACACTAATGTTCGATCATACATCAGAGGCTGCTGACCCAGGGTCAGTGTGCCGGACAGCATCCAGGTTACCCCTCCCCTTCCTTCTCCCAGAGCTATGTATTCCGCCATGTCTTTCTAACTAGATGTGCACATTTCCACAGCCACTCTTCTAAATGTTTGTGGGCTTTGAAATTTTGAACAAAAGGTGTTCTGAACATAAAGGTCATCTGGCAGAAAAACTCATCGGGTTTCTTCCAAAAACTCAACAGGAGTTTTTCCTACTACAAAGCCAGGAGTGTGCTTTAACTTAAAGACGCAGGTTATTATGCTTAAAGTGTTTATAATTTTTTTGTTAGTTATAAATTGAGGATATGCATGTTGTTGGTGTGGGTTCGTCCAGACAAAAACTCTATAGCCTGAAATGTAGAAATTTACACAATATATGTGCAAAAGAAAAGTCTGTCATTATTCACTTATTTTAAAACTTTCTGAAACACTAAAGGAGACATCTGAGGAATTCCCATTAAGCCATTAAGTTCATATAGACCAGAGCCTGTCATACTTGCACTTTTTTCCAGCTTTTCTGAAAATCTTTGCATGAGCTGAAAATCCTGCTTTTAAATTAAATACAATGCCTGCTAGGACATCTCGCCAGCTATAATGACATGTAATCACAAGGCACATGAAAGCCAACAATGTTTGATTATATTGATGTCCGACATGATGTGACACATCGGATAAGGCCACGTTTGATTTTAGAGCTTAGGAGAGGGCAATATTATTAGTGAATATTTGGCCAGTTCATGACAAAGCTATTGTATAGTTTAATGTGTTGACACCCTTATAAATAGACTTAATAATGGCAAAAAGAGTAGGGTTACAATATAGGAGACATACTTACCTTGAAAAAACAATAGTATTTAATGTTAAGCTTTCACCATAATATAAAGACTATATATCTATATACTTAAATCATACATTTTCCAGTGTTATCACCATCCAGTGCCCCAAATGAAAAAAATCTATTTCCCTTACAAGTATATTGTAAAAAAACAAAGTAGTACTCATGTGTCAGTGTCTGTGAGTGACCAATTTGCTACCTTGCACTAAATTCATATCAGATGCATACAAAGCACACACATACACATCAATTCACACCACCACACATGCTAACAGTGATTTAGTGACAATTATTGAGGTATTTTACCTTTCAGGGGGACGTATTCTAGACAGAACATGTCTTTTTCTAAACAGTCACCAAGTCAGAGGAGACACTGTGTGTGTGTGCAGCTGTGTCAGAATGTGTGCGTGTATGTGTCGTGATTGTCTATAGATTGAAACAAGGCACCCAAATCAAAGAGACACGGTCTGTTACACAGCAGAGTACAAGTACCCACATTATGGGGTGAGCTTAAATGTGTCCAACACAGAGCATCGGATGAAAGGCACCACTATTTCAGAGAAAAGAGGAAAAAACAGCAGCACTGAAGTGAAGAATATGACAAGCTGCTCAGAAAATCCGTCCAGAGATCACAAAGCCACCTCAGTGTCTGGTACATCTCCTAGTCGACAGCAGGAAAGAGAGAAAGCTGTTGATTTTGATATATGGATCTATTTACTGATATAAGTCAGAACAGGGCACATATGAATCTCTGTTGTGATTGGAGGAGTGAATGTGGATAAAAACTTTTTGCAGACTTTATGACAAATCAACTACTAAAATCAACTTATAGTAAACATTAGGAAAATGCATTGCAGTGCAGAGATTCTGTCTTTCTGTACCAACCTAACAGTGTTTTGGGTGGTCTTTCTGACCACACTGGGTTATATCATGGGGGCCTTAAGTCCCAGCAACATGAGAGCCTTAAAATTCTCTGAATACTCTTGTTTGATCTATTTAACAGGATAACCATACACAGCTAAATCAGTAAATTTGTGATACTAAAATGTGATACATTTAACGATTTATCTATTTATACATAAAATATATTTAATTTAATACATAAAATATGCAATATTTGCTGAATTATTACATGTGAGATCAAATACATGGTCTCAGGAATTAGGACCACTAGAAACAGGTGTTAAGAAGAGTGCTTGTGCTGTGCTAATTAGAGTGTTTAGCCATTACTCCTTTTGCACTCTCTACTTAATATTTCAATTTATTGACAAATTTTTAAACACTGAATTTAGCCAAGCAGGACTGGAGCACTGACGTCATGTTCATTATTCATCTGCACTTGGAAACAAATTCTGGAAAGGACGCTCCTTTTTCCAGACCTGGAATCTCATGTTCATGAGCTGTCTTTCCTTACAGCTGGGGCAAAAACCTTGACAAGTTTTCATATTTTTGCAGTTATGAAGGAAAATTCAAGATTGATACATACATAAACTTAACAACAGGCTACGAAATTAAGACTCACCAAGGAGCAAATGTGTTTAGAGATTGCTTTTGGCAAGTAGGAATTGCAAAACTTTATTAGGAACTGCAACGTAACATGATTTAGTAATAAGAAAAGAAAAATTGTTTGACCATTGATGTGACATGCATGATTCAAATCTGGACATCTTCACTTTACCTCACTGAAAAATTTGTCATCAAAAAACCTTCTTAAGATACCCAATATTCCCTGCATTAAACCACCACAATAACAAAAAGACAAAACCACAATGTACCTTTGTACATTTTTCTGACAGGTTTTAATAAGAGATGTAGAGAAGCTTAAATTTAATTCTGTGACTGGCACAAACAACCTGAAAGGAAAAAAAACTTCTGTTGTCCTATGGAAAAAGAAAAACCAGATATAATTAGCAGATATATTAGCAGATATAAATTTACTCGATTCACCTGCAACTGGCAAGTGCTGCAAACAGTCAGTCTTATTTTTGGACCTTTTAAACTGGTTCCCTTTAAACTGCATTGATGGGAAAATAACCATAAAGTTTTTAGAGCACATCAGCGTGAATTATGACAGCATGTGGGTGTGTGAGTGTTTTTTAACCTTCTCATCATGATCTAACATGTACTGTTATACCCTGCATGAAATATTGCCAAACTAGCATGTTATAAATTCCTCTGTGACACATGTTAATTGACAGGCTAGATTTTACACGCAGCCACATTCTCTCACATCAACGCAGTTTAAGTTCTGTTTAATGTATGATACCACCGTCTTCTTCAACTCCTTGCCAGCTAATCTTAGATTACTGCAAATTTACCTGAATCCACCTTGGCTTGAGTGATTTATGGCTTATATTACCTGTTTTATCCTGTGTGTGCTCAAGCTCAGTGCTTGCAAAAGCTGTTAATTGCTTAATTCTGCAGATAAGACAGGGGGCGTGATCAGAGTCGCCAATCATGCCAAAGTGAAGACATTTTTAGCTGCGCTTGCTAAGGCAAGCCTTGCTATTGCAAGCCTTGCTATTGCTTAGAGCTTTGTGAGTTTTTTAATCTTTACCATAAGATTTAATGTTCACATCATTTCTGCTACAGTCATGAGTGACATGTCAAATCACATGCATGCTTGAAGGGATGTGGGCTACAGATTTCAACCTGGTGTATAATAATAATAAACCCAAAGCCAGATCTGGAGATGAAAATAACAGAAACTTGGGGGTGGGCTCCTTTGATTTGTGCTAGAAAAACAAAAACATAATACTCAGAACACCCTAGAAACCATAAAACAATTTGCTAAGAATTGCTCAAAATACCACAGCTACTGCATAGCAACACTCTGGCAACTGTCCAGAACACCATTATGCTAAAACATTACACAAACAAGCTAGCATTGTGGCGCCAGGTTTTGCACAGATAAGAATCAAAAAATCATGTACTCTAAAAGGCTAGTTTGGAGTGTTTCTTCTGATACATTGGTGCATTAGTGCTGAAAACTGTCAATGCTCCTATTGTTGTTTCAGTTTCTATCTTTTGTCTTTTCTCATAAACACTCAGTTGTAAGGATGTGAAACACGAATCAAGATTTATAACGTCTCACTTAGCCCCTTCTCACATCATGAATTATGAAACTTCCATTGGTTCTGTGATGTGACTGGAGGATGGGTGATAGTAAATTAAACACAATGTTTAAGCCAGTGTTTCTGAGAAAGAGAGACAGAGAAAAAAGAGGGATAGAAAGAGCGTAAATCTTCTTAGGCCCCCAACAATGAAACCAAATAAATAAACTGATAAATAATAAAGAACCATAGAAGGCCTCTCACCTTGTCCATGACATGACCTTTCTCAGTGTCTTGTATCCGACAACCACCAAAGTAGTCTGAGCCTCAGACAACACGTCCACAGACCGCCCACAGTCTGCTCACTGACTGTTTGATGCATACAGCACACAAAATTGAAAGCACTTGTAAAAATCGCAAGCTTTAATCAGATTGCCTGGCTACAAAGCAACTTTCACAAACCTTTATCAGTCTGCCTGAATTCAAAATCAAAGTACCAGAGTGATATTCATATTTGAAAGATACTCAGGAGAAAATCCTCGTATTGTTTTCAGATACTATATGCGATGTTTTAAAACCTGTTTCATTAAAGGAATCAGGACATACTGAAATCAAGCACAAAAACTTATCAGAAGGCAAAATAGAGGTTCAAGGGCAGAAATTCTAATTATAACTTCTACACACATTCACTGCTTTAGTGTTTCACAAAGAAATGTTCACAAATATTGCTATTATGTTTTAAGGTTTTTAATGTGGTATAATATTATTTATTAATCCACAGTAAATGTCACATCAAAGATACTATAACTGGCCATGTTACATGTCAATCATACAGTTCCAGCCTATGTGGGTGGTTCATGGCCATAATATGCTTCAAATTTATAATTATGCCGACACAAGGCTACAACCTAAAACATTTTATCTTATGTTACTCTCCAACCTTACAATTTCTTTAACATCTCAATCAGTTTCTTCAGTGACCTTTCCTGCACTATTATCCTTTCAAAAACGTCCTTCAAAAAAGTTACTTTTATTGAATTTTGCCTTGGTTATGTTTCATTCATGTCACACACTCACATGTTTAATGGACATTACTATATGTCTTAATCCTAAAGGAGACATAAAAAAAGAGTGAACAATCTTTGCTCTGTGATTTATATGGATATGGCAGGAAAGTGGCAGTCTGGGAAAACATGCCTGATTATAAATGACAGAAAGACACGGGCTACCATCTGCCAGCCCTCCACCCATTAGTCTGAAAAATGAAACCAAGGGTTTTTATTTCAGCACATACATGTTTTTTACAGAATACATTAGTGGATGGTGTGACAAAATGCGGCACTTTAATTACATCTCTGCACAGTTGGGCGGTCGGTGCACATTCCCTGTCCACTTTCAGTTGACCGACTTTGAAACAGTCAAGGTGTGAGTGAACAAACATCTGAAGGCAGAAATGGAGGTGGCTTAAGGGCTTAAGGCCTAAACTGTAACAGGAAAGGCTGGTAGCATCATTCAGTATTACAGCTCTGTAAAGTTTCATGCTGTTTTTACTTGGACTCCAGCCCTCAGCTAAGAGAACATTGATCAAAGTTTGCTAGCATGGTGGCCCGACCCACTGAGAGGCCTTTTGGTTGCTTCTGTGACATTTAAGGGAATTGTTCACCCAAAAAAGAACTTCATTACAGACTCATGTTATTTCTTATGAAAGAAGAGAAAAAATGAGTTGTGAGGGCAGCTGCAGGGGGGAAGATTATCAGTAAACAATTACCTGTTTGATTCTCACTCATCACTGTGATATGGCTTTAGAAGACTTCTGATACTGAACATGACCCATATGGAGTAGTTTTATCAGACTTTAATTGTTGCTTTTTACATCCCAATTTGTATATTTGGGTGAACTGTGTTGCCACACTAGCAAAGAGCGTGACTTTTTACATTTTCACTGAGTGTGAAAGACAATAACATGCCCTTGGGTTGATTCCAATGTTGTTTAAGATAATATACAGCATATGCCAATCTAAACAGTACTTCCCAAACCAGACCTAGCAAATATAATTTGTCAGAATGATTTTAAGTTATAAGATACAAGTTATAATTGTGCACCAGTTAGGAAAGAAGGCAGAAGTAGGCAGTGCATCACAGAAAGAATGAGGTGAGCTGACTCATCAATGTTCATGACGGCTGTAGGCAGGTAATGTTGTAGTTTCAACAGTCTTCTGGGCCAAGACTGGAGCATCTCTATTATGAAACAGTATATTGTGCCTATATATTGAGCCCATTAAGAATGCAAAACGTGCATGAAGATGTATGTTCTATTGCTAATGTTCCAATGCTAATGTAATTGTTAATGTTCCAATGCATGTTCCAATGTTCTAATTGTTTTGATGCGTTCTATTCAACCTTATTTTACACCATGTCCTTTGACAAAGTCAAAGTGAGTTTGATTTCACATGATCATGGCATGATGCACAAAGGGTGATGTTCCCAAATAATAAACATTTACTTTCAAGTAAAGTTGCATCATGTAAGTCATCATTAGGTCAAAGTAGCTATGTTATATGATTATAAAAATATGTTTAGCAAACATTTTTAGAAACAGCTGTGTAAATATGGTAAATGATCCTTTCAACTGAAAATCATACACCTGCAAAACAAATGATAGCATTGCCATTTTGGCTGACATGAAATATGTCAATTTGTCTGGCATTAATGTGTCAGGCAATGATTGTCTGTATTTAAAGATATTTAAAGTTACTGTTCCTGTCATTTTGCTAGATTCTGCAGCACATGGCCACTGATTTACAGCCCTCCCATATTTAACCATATGTCCTTAACAAACTCCATGTCAACTCAAAAGAGCAAAAGGCTTGACAGGCAGAGAACATTTCTGATTGGCTAAGTTTTATGGATAGTTAAAAAAATGCCAGATTGCTCTCCTGATACTTGACAGTTTACAGAAGCTTGAGGCTGTCACAGAGACAGGTGTGATGTCAAGTAATGTGACACTTTATGTGTAGCATAAAATAGAAAGGCTTACAGCACTTTTAAATATCCCACATCTAACTTTGAGTGGAACACAGCATTAACTTCACATATATCTCACTTTAAAGGTTAAGCTTACTTTCCACTCAAAATCCATTGAATCACAATGTTGATGTGTGCTGTGACACACAAAGGTCACGTGTTTCTAAAGAACGAGTTCTTTGTTGAGGTCTAACTTCATAAGTCGTTATATATGTTTTTTTTCCTCGTTTCCACTGATTAAAGGGCCGTTAATGATGTCAAAATGGCCGAGGATAACATTTGAAGAGAACCTCTTTGAAAGCTGACCCTGAGACATGCTCTCCGCTTTCATCTTTTTCCTTCTCCACCCCAACTCTTCATCACTTCTCATGCGCCGTACCTCTGAATGTAATAACAGCACTCCTAACAATACAACCAGGGCTTTTTAAGTGGACCAGATAGTCTGTGATCCATATACATTGTCTTTCTGTCGAGAGAGAGAGGAGAATAGCTGGTGATTCGTGACAATTTTAAAGACTCCTCCGCCAAAGGCTCCTCCGCGCTGCATTTTGACGGCTCTCAAATGGCTGAATGTGTCTGAGATGAATTGTGTGATTTGCATGAATATTTCTGCTTTATTGCCAGAGAGCTGTATAAGAGGTAATTGCATTATGAATCCAGGGAAAATGATTGTGAGTGATAGCGTTCTATAACCTCCATACATACATGCATATTGAGGTGGTGGTGAATAGCAGCAATCAAAATAAAAACTTGCTCTGAGAGAAGCTTTAAAAGCATATTGAAACATTACATGCATTTTTATCCGTGACAGACAAACGGTTCTAGTACAGACAGTCTATGATCCATCATTTGGCTCAAGTCCAATGGCCAAATGAGTGCTCATTAAATCTTCTTATCAAAAGGTAGAAATGCATATTTTCATTGGTCTTTTTTACTGCAGGGCTTTTTGTATGAATAACTTGGTCGTGCAATTACACAACCACGCAACAAGCATAGCAAGAAGTTAATTTAACTCATCCCATGCATCACAATGAGCAGTTGGAATCTCTTCACTTAGAGGAACCTGAGAACTAGCTGTTTGCTCATTGTTGATTCAACAATAGATTTTAGTTCCTCTACTTCCTCCTGTCTATTTAAATGATGGAAAACTCAGAACAACCAGAGACCAGGTTACAATTGCAATTACTGACTTTTTATTCTATTCACTATAATGATTATTCTTCAAGCCTCCAAATCTGTGGTTTGAACTTCCAGAACTGAATGCACCTTAGACTGAGAAATTGCACCTCAAACTTGGAGAATGAGCCACTTTTTGGGTTTAATGGAAAGGTGGTGTAGTTGCTTGTTATCTAAAGAATCAATATGGCCAATCCCACTTGGAGGAAGACTGGCTTGTAATGAGGGACTCAGTAGGAACAGCTGCCTCCATCCGTAATATATGCCGTCAATAAGACGCAAGCAAATCGAGTAAGGAAAAGCAGTGAAACCATGTTAAATAATGAGCGGGAACCGTGTTTTGCTGACCTATATACTGTTTACCTCATTCTGTCTGGTTAGTTTATTCTCTATTCGTGATTCCCGTCCTTGTTGATAAAGGGCCAAGTTGCCTAATCCACTTTTGGAGGCTGAGCACATTATGCTGGCCCGTTTATCAAATCTAAACTCAATTTTTGCAAAGGTTAATGACCAGGCTTGCAAGAAAAAATAGTGCAAAGGCAAATGTTTTAACTTGACCTCTTTGCTATTGCAAACAAGGCATAACATTTGGAAACTGTATTTCAGAAACATCGAAATGACCTTTGTAAGAATCTGGCTTGATTAAACAGGTGAAGAGACAGTCAGGCATTTCTATACAGCCTAAAGGAAAGCCACATATTTCTCAGTTCCCTTTCAGGAACTCGAGCTGCGTCGAAACGCTATGGGAACGCCATCAGCTTTTATGCACTCTGATACAGGTGTCTAATCACAAATTGGGGGGCGTGTCG
>JBAJNP010001207.1:0-66485 GCA_036877545.1 Yasuhikotakia modesta
GCAGTGTCTTTTAAGCCTGCTCATGTTTGGTAACTTACAAAAACATACTTCCTGTTCAGCCATTGACTGACTGGGCAGTGAGGTAGCTTCCTTATGTTTAACACACTGAGCCCAGCACACTGCATTATGGTATTTCCTTTTCTTTAAACAATACTGCCTGAGTAAGTAGCTCACTAGTTTTCAGAACAGAGCTTATATGTACTGGTTGCATTGTAATCATACTGTTACCTCCCTCGTTCTGTGGATTTTCGTTCTGTGGGTGTTATCTGTGGAAAGATCTCCACTTCAGTTCTCTTAACAAACCGTGTCACTGATGAAATGGGGCTGTTGAAAGAAATCACCCATTTTTCCTATATTCTCTCTCCTCTCTCTTCATCACCATCATCATTTGATAAGCAGCACAATCACCATTTTTGACTTGAACGTCTCTGACACTGCACAACTCAGGTATACTCTCATGCTAACTGAAAAAGGGCCACTTAATCAAATTTTCTTCTCGCCCGTTCTGCCTGCTTTTAGCTCTCTTGTATTGGCCTCTTGCCACAGGCCAGCTCCAATTTGGTCTAGTGTTTTTCCTGATTCTTAGGGACTAGATTTGCACCCGTGCACAGCTGCATGTGCTACCCTGAAATCACTTAGCGTGTCATCAAAAGGTCAGAAATTCTCAGGGGTTGGTCAGTTGTGCCTCTTGTTCGAAAAGCATCAAATTGCACCAGGAGAAAGAAAAGAGGCACAATTATCTCACAAGAGTTACCAAGCTCTATCTAAGAGTAGGTTTAAAGAGGGTGTGAATTATGCAAACGCTTTGTCTAAAAAATGTGAAATTATTTCACCTTTTTTCTCTTTCATTCTCAAAACCGGAGTAGGTAATTGGTGCAAAGCCCCAGATGATGTTCTTTCTTTTTCAGACTAGCCAACTTGTGTTAATCACAGAGTGAGCAGTGAATCCGATTATTTAACTACGTCACTAAAGTTTAAAGTGTTTACCCATAATGCTTAGCAGTGGATATACATGAGTCACAGAAGAATTCCAAGTAATCGTTTATTTTTCAGATGTCATTTTTCTAAACTAAATTATATTAAATATCAAATTATGTATTTTGTCTGATAAGGTTCTGTGGTGGAGATGGGCATTTAAATTTTTTGGAATAAAATGACCAATAAGATTCTTTTGTCTTTGTAAAGCTGATTTTCAGTGTAACGTTTTGTGTGTAATATTACTTTCACACTTTGCATAATTCAAGGTATTGACACATATAAAATTATGCTTTTCACAAATGATGTTTAACATGATTTTCTTTTTTCTTCACACAACACATCTCATATTTTACCTCCGGCATGCTCTTCACTGACACCACTGTCTCCATGGTAACCAAGTACACTAACTGGTCTTGGTAGACTTGAAGCCACATCTGAGAAGCAATAGTAACTTTTGTAAATGTGTCATAAATGCAACGTTTAATTTATTGCATGTATGGCTTACCATAGTTTTAAAAATGTATTTAATAGAGGGATTTTATTATTTCTAGGACATGGGTACAATAATGACACCTAGACATAATAATGGTTTTAATAGACGTCTGGTGCATATTTGTTAAAGTTCCTGAAGCCTCACACAGATCATTTACCAGTGTCGTTGAGAAGTTGAACTTAAGGATCTGTGACTTTGTGTGACTGTTTATAATGCAGAGATGAAAAATACAGGGAACGTTGTGCTGGTTTAGACAGTTTTCTGTGTATAGACCCTGGGGAATATTCTCCAGCTGGCAGAGAACAGTTGATGTGCTCATATGTGACGGTGGGGTTACACAAAGGCTCACCTTCTCTCTCTCTCCCTCCTCATCAGCAACTTTATGTGCTGTTATATAAAGAATGAAAGAAATGAGCATCGCTGCATCGCCATCATTACCCAGTTTAGATCCAGGGCGAGCGTGTTCCATCAGTTTCATCATCATCATTATTCCTGCACGCGCAGATGTGTGCAGCCGATTTACTTTGAGCCCGGCTCTCACCTGTTTCCACCCAGTCGTTCCCGCACACGGGAGAACGTGTCGCGGAGAGAGAATTTCAATCGAGGACGCGGCGGGATGTCGGGCTAATTTAAACAGTGGGGGTGTTTAAAGCCAGGATTGAGAAAGGACAAAAGGTTAACTCTGTAATACGGCACTGATATTAGTCTTTCCGCGACTCTCTTTGTTATTGTTCTTTGCCTTTTAAAGGAGCTATTTTGTTTTATTTATTATTCCCTGCGCATTGTCCTGGGTTCTTCGCAATGTGCTCGTCTGCCTCCGCGGTCGTCAGACCAGGAGCCAAGGGCAGCGCTGGTCGCGGATGCGCCCCGCCCGTCAGCAGTAATGTATTCAGGGCAGAACTTAACGCCTTTCAGGTGCCCGGCATCGTGCTTAGTCAGCATTCTGTAATCAAATCCAATCTGTTATTAAAAGATGCTCTTGACATTTGGCTCCATCAAAAGAATAGTGAAAACCTTGTGTAATGCGATTGGAGGAAAAGTGAAGTCCCTGGAGACCGCAGCGTGCGGCAGGACGATGTGAAATTTAATATCGCATCTAAACGCTGTTTTGCCTTTAGTTTACGAACTGCCTCTTTTGTGCGAGCGGTGAATTGCTTGTTCGTTATTCAATATGATTTGAATGGTTTCTATTCAGATGGGCAGAACTGTGAGACCGTGGTAGAAAAGTATATTTTCTCTACTTGAGCCTTGCGTTCAGGTACTGCTGTGCCCTCTCGGCTATAGAAACTCTCTGCTTTGTGTTTATATCGTAGAAAAAGTGTTAATAGTTTTTCTTGTGATGCAATTTTCTGTTTCTTTAAAGTCTCATGTCAAAAGAGGCTCTATGTGGTTCCGAGGTGGAGTTTTGTCTCCTCTATAGTTGTGAACCGATACACACTAACAGTGTGGAAGGCCCACTGCTGTATACAGTATGACACATACTGAAGACTGTGCTGAAGACTGCACATTGTAGGTTAGGATTTTAGGTTAAAGATTGTTGTAAATGCGTATTTTAGTTGCTGTAGGTGATTTCTGTTTTCTGTTCTATTTTAATTACTGTTTGGTCTTTACAAATTTACTTAAGATGTGTACAAACAGTGTAAAAATGACAATGGTAAATGCTTGTAATTCTAAACAGATAAAACACTTTTAAAGCCATTGTAAAATACATAAGTAGTGTAACTGCATTTTATATAATGCTGTATAATTCTATATAATTCAAGTTTTATTGCCAGTTAACAGTAAATGGCCTACATGTGTACATGTTCATGGCATGCAAACTGGAAAGTTAAAGACAGCTCTCACTTCTTTCACTTGACTGCAAAATGGCAACCATTGCATTTGGGGAGCTATTGTAATTTTGCACATTTTATCATATGCAATATATGAATATTTAAAAATGTGAAGGTGTATGTATGTAACGATTGAACATACTTTTCTGTCATCAACAACAGAGCTGAAAATTGATCCATTATAGAGCTATGACCGTTGCTATAGAAACAAATAAATTCTGAGGATGTAAACAGTTCTGAAGTACAATCACGTAATTACAGTAATTCCAAAGAAAAGTGATCATAGCAGTGGGATATTAAAACATTACTTGACAGCTAATTAGAATAGTTAAAGGTATTATTATTTATATTAATAAAATTAATAATTAACAAGTGCCTATGAACACTTGTAAAAAACTGTTGCATTCAGCTTCACATTCAGTTGTAGCTGTAGAGTTAGGGTTCACAAACCAGATTAATAATTATACAATAATTTAGAAACACTACTGTCTTAAATGTTTTTAGACAGAATAAATCCACATACAGCATACAGTTGACATACAGTTGTCGCTACCCGTCAACTGCCCAAATGTCTTATTGGGCCTTATTCATGAAGCATGAATAAATCCTTTAAAAAAATGCATTAATTCCAACTGACCTACATGTAACAGTTTACGTAAGTATGGTTCTATGAGCAGTTTACACCAAAAAAGTTCTGCTTATGTTTTAAGAATAAAGTTCAATGGCTTTTTAATCTTCTTTTTCTATTACTTATTGGCATTTAAAGCATCTGTCTCTTCTATATGTGAGAGGGTGGTCATTTTTATCTGTAGCTTTAAAAGTGGTTAATATTTCAGTGCTCTATTCATCATATTAACTTGGTGGTGGTATATAGGTATGCATGTATGCACATATAAATCAAGTGTATAGACTTATAAACTTTGCTAAATAAGTAAATGTATAAATGAAAACAAATTGTAAGCACACACAAATGGTGCTCAAATGGTGGGTTGAATCGGACAATATCTGTGATGCAGCTCAATGCCTGTCTTTATTCATTCGTTCATTTATTTATTCATTCCCATCGTAGTGTCACCTTAACGGGAGAAACTAAATTGGGAGGAAAATCAATATGATAAACTGCTACTTGTTTGGTCTCCAAATTGTTTCGGTTTGGAAATCGATATGTGAGTCATGGCCATTCATCACAGCATGAGAGAAGTGGGCGGGACTCATGAAATAATATAAAGCTGAAATGTGTTTTTTAAAAAAAGCCCTGTATGGGTGGTGGGGGGTTGAGGGGAGCCGTGGCAGGGAGAGAGAGGAGGAGAGGGTGTGGGAGCCGGGAAAGAAGTGAGAAATAGCAAGAGGGGAGTGACAGAGAGGTGAGCTAGCGAGAGAGGGAGGTGGAAAATAGAAAGTGAGAGCTACAGCACTGATAGATGGATGGTGGCGAGCAGGTTTATCAGCCCCTGACAGACACAATAAAAAATAACCTTCGCAGTAAGGGCCCTGCTCAAATTAATATGGAGCAGCCAGGCGATGCTTGTGGACCACCATTAGGTGCCCATTGAAAACGCCATTAAGACAATGGGCAGATTATAGAGGTTACTGATGACACATTGGTGCTGGGACCAACAGCATGCTAGTCACTTGACCTCTGGAGAACGCTCCCACGGTTGAGAGAAATGGCCCCTAGCTTTCGTCATCCTTCTTAGACAATCTCCCCTCCCTCTGCCCCGTTCTCAGGGCCCCCGCTGATTAATTCCACTCGGAAGACAGAAGCTACTGCAGACTTATTATTCCATCATTTGTCACTGCCATGTTACTGAGGGCTTTTTGTGTTTTTCAGCATGGCGGATCTTCTCCATCACTTCCTGTAGGAGGAGGGAACAAGTGGGCTGCGATGGGAAGTGAACTTTTACGTCTGTGTTTCTCACAGTGTGAGGGGCTCCGGAAGACCATGAAATCATTGATCTTTTGGCTTCTGCTCTGATGCACAAGGCTCATTACAAAATCCATGTCTGACATCTGTTTCTTTGATATCTGACTGTTTTCATGCATTCGGTTATATTACAGCTCATTGGGTTTTATTCACTGCAGTAGTCAAATATTTGGAGGGAAATTATTCAGTCCAGCTCCAGTAGCTGAGTCTGTATGCCAGGAGTATTCCCAGATGAAACTGAGCAGTGGGTAAAATTAGGTCCACTGAGATGCTTTACTAGAACGCAAAAGCAGGTTTATTTATATAGCAAATTTCATCCACAATGGCAATTCAAAAGGCTTTAGGCATAATAAAGAGAAGTATAAATAATGTCACACTGATGCCAAGTTTAAAATTATAATAGACATTAAAGCAAGAAAAAGTTTGTTTTTTTTTGTTTTAAAAATGGGTTGGGCTAGGTTTTTATCATTTAAATGCATATTTAAAAGTATATCTGTCATTATCTTGATGTCATACCAAAGCCCTGTGTCTTTTCTTTCACAGGAACACAAAATGAACAATTGAAAGACTTGTATTGGTCATGTTTTCATGCACTTGCAATAAACAGAGAGTAAGACTTCAAAACAGGAGACAAATGGAACCTTAGTCAAAATCTGTCCTTTTGTGAGTCACATTTGCAACAACATGAGGGTGAGATGATGACACAGTTTTTATTTTTGGCTAAACTAATTTTGTAAGGTTTCCTCTGAGAATGTGTTAGGAATTATGCTACACCTGTTAAAAATAGTAGACAAGAAGAAAATAGTTTTTGAACAGTATGTTTTAGAATTGTTGCACAATAGGGTGGTAAGTTACAATTATTATTATATGGTAGATTATATTAAAAGCCCTAGCAGTCATATTCATCCATTTTAATAACAAAACATTTACAGTAAAAACCATTTGAGCATTAAACCTGAATGAGTGTGGGCAGTGGATTGCCTTAGAGAACATTCAATAGAACAAAGACTTCATTGTCAGAACGCTTAGGGTAAAAATACTCACCAAGAGGCTTAAAGACCTACTTTTATTCTAAAGACAATAATGTTAATTTTTATGCTATTGAAGTTTTAGACCCATGCTGTTTTATGTGGACTTACCATGTAACTGAATATATACTAGGAGTTATGGCAGGAATCTAAATCAATAATCAGTGAGTTATTAATGTATTTTTAAGGAATGGAAAAACTTTAAAAGAAGTTGAGAAGAAATAGGTTAAATCAATGTATAAAGTTCTTTGTTATTGTTATCTACCATACCACAACCTGTATATGGGTAAGTATGGCTAGCACAATTGTCTGATCAACCAGAGACTATAAGACATGTCTCGCTGATCTCTGCCATCACCTGATTCTTAATCATAAAGTAAAATGTGCACAAGTCCTTCCCTTTTTGTTAGCTGGTTAGCATTAAGAATTGTCATTTGTTTTGCCATACATTTTGCCATCCATACATTTGTGCAAGAATGAAGTTTTTTGTGATTAAGTGATAAATTCATCCAGTCTGCAATTAGTTGTGTAAAGTGTGCTCTAAAATATCAACAACACAAAACAAAAAGTGTGATTGTTTCTAGTAGCACAGAGTGATACATGTGTGTGGCAGGCCTAAAATTTCACACCCCACCAAATGATAATAGAAAAAAGATAGCAGATAACATCTGTTCCAGACTAAGTGCAATTAGACAGATTTGCATTCTTGTGAGTGAAACAAAACTGGAGCGTCTTTCCTCCATGACATTTACACCTGAGCTGTTTCTTCAATCACAGTTGAAATTGCACCCATGTCATCCGTCACTGAACGTCGTACCCTGATTGAGGAGAAATTGACATTCCACTCATCTGTACTCAGGGGGACTGATTTTTTTGGGTAACACCTGAGCACAGCAACAGCAGTGCCTTGCTGTCAGTCAAAACCTTTGCTATGTCTTTCTGTCTCTCTGCAGTTGAAAAAAAAGCTGCCTCCGTTTTCACATTTCTATTTCTTCATGTCAGGAAACTGCACTAGCGAGGGTGGCTATACGTACAATCTCTCTTATAATGCTTGCCTTGACTGTACCCTGTTTTTGTAGCAAGACAAGGATAAATAAATTAATAAAAAGAACAAGGCAAGGTGAATAATAACAGGATTCAGTGATAAATAAGATGCAGTGTGGTGAATCTGAGCGAGGGCAAATCTCTCACCCTAAAATAAGTCAAGTCTCAGCTTTGATGTGAACTGACTGTGATTGTGAGGCTGAAGACAGAGAGGCGGGGGGATCAAAGTCAACACAACATACCTCTGCTCTCAATATTTCATAGGCCTCCTGACCATCTCTGAATATCTAAGGCTATGCAATGGCTGAATCTCTTTTGGCACCTTCATGATCGATGTGTGTTGATTACTTTGCAGTCAGATTTTATTGTGCGCCGTGAGTGCTTGAAGTGCACTTATCTCTTAGAAATCTCTCTCTTCGTTTCTCGCCTCAAAGCCTGAGGTTTTTTATGTCTTTTCTTTTTCGTTCTTCGCTGAGGATCTAAACTGATGCAATAAATTTGGTCCTACCTATATATAAAGGCAGGAGTGTAGCTCTTTTTCAAATTATTTATAGCTTCCAAATCAACTGTTTGACTGAAGTAACTCCAACTACAAAACATTGTAAGGAGAATATGACAGAGTTGCAGCACTTTAACATGGTATTTCAAAAAGCTGAAATAGCGCTGTATAGTGTGACACTGGTTTATAGCAGTTTGGTGAGTAGTGTATGAGCATTACAAACTGTTCCTAGAAATGTACTAAATGAATTCAGTGTGTGTTTGCTTTGAACAGTTATAGTACAAATATTAATTGCATTATTTATTTTATTACCTTTATACCTACATACCTTTATTTATTACCTTTATATTAATATACCTTTATATTTATTTATTTTATTAAATCCATTTTACTTGTTTGTATATTCACTTATACCAACAAAGGGCAGCAATAAACAGTTATATAAATACACCTCAGTAAATTAAAGCCATGATAATACAATAGATGTGTTCAGATGTGTAAAAAGCGTTTAAATGCTGGTACGACTAATATTAGCAATATGTACATTTGCAATATTCGGGGGAACGCCCACATGTACCACGTGACTATCGCACACTAATGCGGAAACATTTCCAATAGCGGCGACTTCAGGACTAAAATGCAGTTAATCAGATCTATTTAGATTTATTCGTTCATAAAAGTGACAATCGTCAAATTTTACGTCTTCACACAAAATTAATAATAAAATAAACAAACGTTTCTATTGCTGTTGAAACGCGTCATTCCAAATCGTTGGACGTAATTAAACCACGAGTTGTCGTCACGTATTTACGGTAACTATGGTAACACTCTCCGACGTAGCAGGTGGCGGTACTCACTTTTTCTTTATTAGTAACTCGCCAATGAATGATATGAAGAAGTTCGTCAGTATTTCGGTAAATATGTGCACCTAAACCCGTTGGATTATTTGGTGAACACCTGTGGTACTTGGACCGAGTTGACAGCATGAGTTTGTGGCTTGGTGAGTAAAAGTTTTTGTGTTTTTTTTTGTTTTTAACGAGGTGCTATAATGTGTGTGCGTATGTATTGCTTTCATAACTGTTATTAATAATGTTGTCATAATTTGTTAAGCTGTGTATTTTTGTGATTTTAAATATATATGGAATGATATGGCTAATTCGTTTTCTCATAGGCTTATCTCTGTAAGTTATGAGCACATTAACTTTAGTTAAAGTTTTTCTGTCCAAAGCAGGCTTGCTTTAATGTCATTACTAAGGCAAGTTTATGTAATATCTGCGATGTCTGTTTTTACCAAAAGTTTAAACTGGGCTGGTTCTGAGGTCGCACAAAATGTGGCTGTTTTATGAGACGTGTATGGAGACATGAATTGTTTGCCATCAGTATTTGCATCTTGGTTTAATTGACCAGAGGCTGTCAGTGAAGAACGTTCTGCTTGTATAACGTTGTTTGATTTTTAAAGATACAGTTTGTAATCGATTTTGTTTTCTTATAGTTAACCTTTAATAAAAAAGATGAATATGTCTATCTATGTTTTGATGTTTAGTTTATAATGAAAGTCTTGAGGAAATGCTATTTTATCGCAATCTTGGGAGTCTAGCAAGGATATATTTAGATTGTAGTGGATAAACAAAAATGGATTTTTTTCTATGGCTGGTTCCAGTATTTCATTAACAATTCGTTTGCATTCTATTTATTTATCTTCAAATGCGGCCTGCAATAAAGTGTCATAAGACGTATGACATCTCTTTCATTACAGTGGAGGGGTAACCAGTTTTATGACACCTGGGGGAAAAATAAAGGGAACAGATGCAGTGAAAATCAGTGCTGTGCAGACCTTTACTGTTTATAGACAGTCTAAGATCTGCATATTGTATGCTGTCCAGTGACCAGTCATTTTAATCCACTTAATTTCACAGTTGCATTAATTATATAGGCATTTATGCTATGAAGATCTTCAGTGCAAATAAAGAATTTGAGTTCCTAAGTTTTTCACGTAAGGAGAATCTATTGTAAGGTTGTGGTAAATATATTCTTTAGAGGACTTGGTCTGAGCACAAATGAAAGGAGATAGTTTAATTATATGGGGCTTTGCAGTGGTGCAATTTTCATCTTTCTTGTGCCCCATTGTTTGCCTGCATTAATTAACAATGCACTGTTGTCGCTTGTGTAAACACGCAGACTTTTATTTAAAAGAGATTTTTGAATATTGATCATGGCAATAGTAATTTATCAAATAAAGAGCTGGGTAAACAGACATATATCCCACGCAGAACTGGCAAGAACCGCAAGATGGGAAATTACAATGTGCAAATTGCATTCAGCACAAATCTTTTGCACCCATTACCTGATTTGCATAATTCCTACTGTAAGAGCTATTGCTTAATCATAGAACCCAGGACAAAATGATGAGTTTGGGCTCTGGCCTCCATACATACAGCAATAGAAAAGGTGCTAGTCTTGCTCACAGGGCCCAAGTGCTTTTTCGGTTTGCCTTTAGTAATTTGAGTGCTAAAACAACATGAACAGTTTGCGCAAATTTATTCATTTTAGTTCATTAAATTTATTTATTAGTGATTTTCACCCTCTGTGAGAGATTTAGGAGAGTTTGCATTGAGTAAAACGTTAGCATTTCTTTTATCTAGTTATTCTTTCTTTTGCTGTCTCTAGCAGACTAATCAACCTTTAGAATTATAACTAGCATGTAGCACACCCTGTGTGTGTTTCACACTAGCTGAGATAAGCACATATTATAAAGTACAGAATTTGTCATTTTAATTTAAAATGAAGCCCGTCATTGCCTGACCATCTGTGCGTTGACTTTTTTTAGACATGCTTTGCGGTGACAAAGCGGGACATGTGTCAAAGGAATTTAAGATGGGCGCTTTTGTAAGTAGGAGCGATTCTGTCCCTCTTCAAAACATGGTGCACTTTTGCAGGTGACCTTCCCCCATGAGTGCTGCTGAAATTGGATGATTGCGTGCTGTGTTGCTGGACAAGTGACAGGTGGCTGTATCTCCAAGCTTGAAGGCAGGCAATCTCACATACCCGGTGCATGTGTTCCGCACCCAGTTCCTAGGTATTGCATCCCCAGCTGAGATCAAAAGCGGTTTTGAAGATTTACAGCATCTTCATTATATATTTATGTTAGTATTGGCTTTCATTTGCACGAAAAGCATGAAATTTTGTCACAAATGCTGATAACGCAGGTGACCAAGCAGCATATGCATTGCTGCAAATGTATGTTGATTTAGGGGTGTAGCCCTCGGCACGATAAAGTATAGCATCATATTCAATTTGATATGTGTGAGATCATAGGCATCGCTTTGATGTAACACCTCTGGCGTTGGTTTAAAAAAATAGTTTAGAATTGGTCAAAAATACAGGGAAACTATACTTCCCTGTAAAATAAAGTATGACTATTGTTAAAATTGTGAATCAAAGTATCAAAGCAAAAACAATCTTGAAAGTTAAATAGTTTCCACATTTAGATTAAGTATTCAAATGTAACTTTGTTTTTGAAAAAGACTGATGAAATCAAGACAATGGTCTGGTTAATTTAATACACAAGCCTTGCAACCGGCAGCAACTGGTTTAATCATAATTTTATGTGTTTTGATTGTGTAGAGCTCTAGGAGACGGTGGACATTAGACCAAAATATATTCCTGAGACCTGAGGTAACATATAGTGGCAACTGATTATATACATGTGGTTGTTTGGCACTTGAATATAGATATATAGACAGACTTTATCATGTTTGCACTTTAGATGAGTTCATCCACCTACAACGAAGGTCAGAATTAAGAAGCATTTCTAAGGTCAGAAACTCTATGTTGTAATGGCTCTTAAGATAGGAAGGATCTATTTCATTTGTAGCCAAAATGTTACATTCAAATGGACTGGCTTGTTATTAGCTCAGTGGATGGATCTTTCATAAGAGCACAGCTTGTGATGACCTGTGAATTACTTTGTGATTTGAAGATCTAAATGAAATTGTAAGCAGTATAAAGTATGATTTTTAGAAATGTTAGTACAAGTACAGTATTAGAATTTTCTGAATATGACCTATTTATATTCAGAAAGTGATTTTTGGTTTACTACAATCCAGCTAACAAGGAATGTTCTCCAAATGTTGGCTAACATTCTCTAAAAGTTATCAAAAATGTTCTTTCAACTTGAAAATCTTTTTTCAAGTTGACATTTCAGTAAGTCAGTCAGTCCTTCAGCGATAGTTCATGGTTTCTGATTCTTATTCCTGTCTTTATTTGGCAAATCTTGGCTATTTTGGTATAGTTGCCCGCCCCCTTCAGTCACTGCCGCCATCCCTCCATCTTTAAACCTGTATGTTTACTGGTGTCACATCATTAAAACCGAAGCCCTCTTTATGGCTGTTTTGCTAAATAATTGGCTCCTCTGCTCCCTTTCGCAGTGGCAGGGGGCCAGCACTCATGCAAGCCTTTTGATGTGTTGGCCAATAACAGTTTCCCTGAGTTACTGCGTTTGGCAAAGATACTTTGGAGATGTTTTCTACTGCCAGACCCCCAGTAATAATACCAGTTCTGAAACAGCTGCTGTTAGGCTGCGACAGGCCTCTGTGTACGCAGCAAGACACAATAAGAATCTTAAACCACACATAAAATTGAGTGGGGATTCCTTGTCTGTTAGACTGATGAATGCAGGAGTGTTTTGCTGGTGGTATGGCTGTATGGTACAACCCCAGGGGTCTTCTGAGCTCATAATCTCCATAGGAACGTGTCTTTGACCTCTCCTCAAAACATATTTGTGCGCTTGCTGTGAATAAATTGCTCCAAGGTTGCACAAATTGTCTAATGTCACTAAGGGTCACAGTTATATCACAAACAAGTGACCTCAGCCTTGTAATGGCGTTTGGTGTGTTTTGGTTGCATGTATGAAGAGGGATTTCTATTGAACATTAATAAAATGACATATAAGAGGAGCAGGGAAGAGTTAGGTTACTAGCTGGTTCCTAGTAAGTATCTAGATCTTGGATCTTAGTTGGTACCATAATACGTAACTGTGAAACAGGGCTGTAAAATAAAGTGCTACTAGTTTTTCTTCAGCTATTTTCTATGTGGTAACTACAAACCTCTTGAGAACTCATTTGAAGCTCAGAAATAGGACATATCCTCCTTAAGCAAAACACCATTAAATCAAACACTGATCTTTGGAGAAATTTGGAAAAATAAATGCAAATATTTATTTAAGCAAAAATAAATAAACTCAGATTGAACTTGAGGCAAAATCCTTTCTGCATTAAAAAAAAACCCCAGCAATTTCAGTAACGGTACCATACAAAAGAGACTCTCATTCCCAAATTTAACTAGTGTTGTAATATTGTTCAGTTTTTGTTCCTCTTCCCTAAACTTTGTATCAATTAAGTTGTTGTTCTGTTAAATTTATTTCTCAATCCTGACTGTGGACTCACAGGTCTTGTGATGGGGAGGGGGGAAACCCCTGGGGGCAGTTATTTTGAGCTTACCCTCACGAAAGCCCAGTGAGAGAAGCAAAGCTGGTGCTGTGTTCAACCACTCCAGACAGATTGGAGTAATTTCCATTGACAAAGCTGTCAGAGGAGCTACAGTCTCCAGAGCAGAGATGGATGCTGAGCTGGGGGGTGGGGTGGAGAGCACCAGCCTCCCATGATGCTCTCTGTTCCTTTGCATCATCTCTATTAACTTCATAAATTACCCAAGTACAGACAAATAAACAGAGAGAGTCCAGGCTTTATACGCAGGGCATGTACTTCCTTTCCTTTAAAGTCTACATGAAAGCAGAATTGACCCTTTATATTTTAAAGGTGTTGTGTTTTTTTTAATATCACATAAAATGTCTTTATTATCTGACAGATAACACCAAAAGAGCTGTTTTAAGATAAAGGAATGAAGTTGACCTAATTCTGTGACTGACTCTCCTGGTAATACGTCAGATGCAAACTACTCATGTTTCAGCCAAAAATCACAATTTTTCAAGCTAATTTTAGCCAAATGGTATGGTAACATTTTCTACATTTTATTTTACATTTTTTTTAATTAAATACGAAAGCAATTTTTTTTCTCATATGTAAAAATGTTATAGTGAAACATATCCCTGCTCTACAAAACCTGCTCTGAATGTCTTATGACTTTGCATTTTTGCCTCTTTTACTCCCAAAACATTACAAATATTTTTGTACATATTTTAGTCTATGGTATCTGAGTTGATCAATTAATATGATCTAATTTAACACAATCATCTTCATCCATCAGTAACATAGGAGAAAACAACTTGACAACATTCAAACCCAGTGGTTATGTTTTGCAGTATGGGCATGTTTGTGGTAACGGATAAGTTGTTGAGATTGGAACACATAGCAGCCACGTTGCCGATAGGAACACGTATTTGTTTCTTTCTTCTCAGTATTGATGAAGCCAAGGATAAGATCCATATGTCCTTACACCCTTACTGTAAAATGCAACCTGAGACACTGACTGTATAAATTCTTTATGCTGCTTCCTTGAGGGTCCAGGGTGAGACGATGAAAAGTTGCAGGTGGGGGGAAGGTGTGGGTGTAGATAAAGGTGGACGTGCAAGAGGGAAGCATGGAATGTTGCTGAAGCAGCAGGCCTCGTGCTGCAGGTGTGGGATTGTGGCAGGCCGTCCCCCGGGCTCTGAGCTCTAGGCCTGTCACCTCTGTTCACTCTACTCAGATCAAAACCTCCCTCGGCCCCCCGACCCACTCACTGCTTGTCACTTGTCCAGAGGGGTATGCAAGGTGACTTTGTCTCCATGATTCAGGAATGACAGCTGGAGTTCCTATTGAAACTCTTCACTCTTTTGGTGGACACTTCCACCACTGAGCTGTTTGCACACTGGGGGATGAAGGCAATAGGCTGAGCTTCTCACTCAGTAATAATGTATAAGTGTGGCCCCTATGTTAGATCCTGTGTTGGGGATATCGTCTGTTATGTTTTTGAATGCCTGAAGAGAAGTGACATCAGTATTTGTTGACTGAGATTGTGATAGTATTTCATTGACAAATTGTCATCAGAAAGTCTTTTAAAGGGTAAGTTCACCCAAAAATGAAAATGTTGTCAGTATTTACTCAACCCTCAGATTGGTCCAAACCCACATGACCTGTGCACAATATTCCAAGTTTTCTAAAGCCACACTCGCAGTGTGACAGGAACAGACTTAAAGTTGAAAATCTCTGCTGTATCAAAGTCAAGTCTTGCAATACAGAGCACAAGGACTATTTTACAATGCCATTAAACTGCCTTTTTGTCATTTTTGGAGCTTGGCATCATCTGTCCCCATTTACTTTCAGAGATTCAGCAAAATATCTTTTATTGCGCTCCACAGAAGAAAGTCATGCAGCTTTGAAATAACACAAGGGTGAGTAAATGATGACAAAATTTTCATTTTTGACTAAAATAACCTTTTAACTGAATTGGTTTGAAATGATAATTTACTTTCTGATCTGTTGCCGAAAAGGATGTGATTTTGTGATGCATTTTGTAAAGACTGCACCTAAGCACTGTGTTGTATCAGATGGAAATACAATTGATACTTTGGATGCTGTGTACCATGTTGTGTTTACAATTACCTTGGAGTATCACATACTTTCCATGGTACATGAACTTCAGGACCTTGGTATATACTGCATATCAAAGTGTTGTGATGTTGGCATCTGAATATTGTACTATGCAACCATACCACATTGCTTTTTGTAAGTAGAACTTCAATGGAACACACTTTAAAAAATTACAATGCTATTACCATGGTAAAAGTACATGTACACAACATAGACCATGGTACTTTGTGTTAGTAATGGCTGTACTGAAACTGAATAGGCCTTCTGGCTATGATCCCACATAGACCCTTGCTCTTACACCATATGATGAGACTGAAGATTGGCATATTTCTAGTCTTATGTTTGTGATCCCTGAAAAGCAGAGTAATTCTCAACAGGAGGATTTTCAGACTGGCTGAGCTACTTAAACTCAAAACTAATGAATCCAAACAGTCTCTCAGAATGCAAAGAAGTAAATATATAAATAACAGGCATCAGCGTGGAGTGAGACAGGAAAGATGTTTGTGTTTTGGTCCCCTGGGGCTTTCATGTGATGCCGTACTTTGGCAGCATGCTAAGATAAAATGAGAGTAATGAGATATCAAACTAAGCCATCCACCTGCCTATTTCTCCGCTCCCTTTATCCTCGGCCAATCCGCCCTGCTGCATCGCACCCGTTCTCAGCACTTATCAATATCAAACCCTGTAGCATTTCTGCAGCAACACAACAAGCGCATGGCTGACCAACACTGTTGGCATTTCACGTCCCTGGTGAATTTATTTTGACACCAGCACTCCAGCCCTCCTGCATGTGCTGAAATGTTGCCCCCGCGTGTCAGCTTGAACATGTAGGTGGTGTGAGATAGATCTGTCTGGGAGTCTCACATTGACTCATATTGACATCTGCCACCGTGTTAGAGTCGAGTCTCACAGGAGTGTGAGTCTGCTAGCATGCTAGGCTAGCACTCAGAGATTTTATGCTTTGTTTGCTGTTCTGAAGGTTTGAAGTGCCCAGTCATTGGACAATGAGATTGTGAAAGGGGTCAGTTCTGTGTTTAGTAAACTGTGAATGAATATCGGTCAGATATCTCATTCAGTTGCTGATTTCATTCATATGTGAAGACAGACAGAATGCTGGGAGTGTGGGTGTCACTTTTGACAATGGGGGACCAGATTGTGCTGGTCGTGATGTTAAGAAATGGCTTGTGCCTAAGATCATTTGTCTACATTGTGTGAATGTTGAAGAATGTTGAATAAGTCATTTTAAATATAACTGAAGAATGTTTATTTGACCTTTTACTGAACAAACTTTAAAAATAATTCTCTGTAGGAATTTAGTTGTTGAGTTGCATTTACTATAACATAAATGTTTTGGATGTCAATACTGAAGTAAGCAAGCCTGAGGCAACTGGCTGAGGAGGAACCAAAACTCTAGAAGGTTTTAGTGGAGAAGAAGTCTTGGGTGAAACCAGGCTTGACCAGGGGCCAGTTCTAATTGACATGTTGAAAATATATAACATTAAAAGATAATAACTGAGCTGTAAAATACATTTATGTAAGCATCTATAAGGTCTGTGGTGTATTCTCTGTTGTTGGTGTCGGCGTGGCTAATGTTTGTAGAAGTAGCATTTCATTGGCACCTGACCCAATGTTTGGTAACATGTCTCTATGTTAAAGGACATAGAGAAGGATATGGCCATGTCCATGCATAATGTCTCAAAGTGGACCAACATGACTTGGCACCCTGGGCACATCTCTGTGTGTGTGTGTGTGGGGTGGGGGGTGTTTGCATTGTTGATCCTGTCAGGCCCCACAAACGCTTCCTGTTTATTGACTGACATTTCCGACAAAACAGTGGAGAGGCTAGGATTAAACCTTGTCCACTCAAGGGAGGAAGAAGGCAAGAAACGAGCATCACTTATTTGCATAATACAATCAAGATATCACTCAACACTCGCAAACACACACAGTTCTCATTCGCATATTCCTCTGGGCTAAACCCTGACCCCTGAATAAAACATTCCAATTCTACATTTGTTTGTGTAGATACGGTTGTGGATTCTCGGTAGATGGTTGCGTGAAAATGTGTGCACAGAAGCATAGAATTGTTATTGACTGACTGGGTTAAATCTTTTATTTGAAGATCGCAAGTGAGATGAATTTAAAAATACAGAAAAATTCACTACAGATAAAACAGTTCTTGCTTATGTATCTCTTTCCTCTCCAAGCTCAAGCAAATGAATTCTGTTCTCCTGTGAAGATGGGTCATGTTTTGACAAAACACTGCTGCAGAATGTAGCCGTCTTGATGTCATTCCTGTTTCATGGTGCTAGATTTGGCCAGATTGCTCACCAGCTGGGAAGAGATGGCATAGCGTTATGTGTTTCCACAGTGCTTCATGTTGCTTCAGTGATTCGACTTGATTTTTGTCGCAATCGAAGCAATTCCCATCCGCAACGCTTCCCTGCCGCTTCATGTAGCCGCTGCTTTAAAAAGGTCTCCATTAGATCATCTACATTATTATGTTAGAACTGGCCGTGATACTTCCTGGAACAAACAGGAAAGATAACTGCTGTGGAAACGTTCATCCTGTTGTTTGGTTGATTTGTTTTGCTTGTGAATCCTGTCCTGTGGCACCTCAGTAGTTGATTCGACGCTTGTTTAAACATGTTTGTCAGTTATTCTAAAACTGCAAATGAAGCCACCCTGCTTTGTTTCAAGTGTTAATTGGCTCCAAACGCAGATTGGCTGCCTCTTGTAGCTCTTGTAAGCGTCATCATTATACAAATGCTCTCCCACAGGGCCACTCGGAAAGTGAGGTGACTCCACTTAGTGCGTTATACTTGGAATGCAGGTTTAAATGAAACACAAGGGAAGCAGATTTTGTGCTATGATAGCAGATGTGCCGGTTCTGTAATCACATCAGGAAATGTATTTGATTTTGATAACGGCTAATCTTTTTGTAGTCTACTCCCAGCTAATAGGCTGTAACAGTCTGTAAAAATTCTCTTAAACTTATCAAAAACATTTTTGTGTGTTTTTGATAACGTTGCCAACATTTAAATTTTTTTAGCATAACATATATCATTATCTGTTATACAACATTATTTTTAATTAGGGTTTTTAATAAATTATTTTAATGTTTTATTCTAAAACTTTGTTATTGTAAGTAAAGCTATACTGCTATTACAATGTCTATAAACTGGGTGTTTTGAACTTTCATAATAAATTACAATTCGAAAAATGATTGGCTGGGCTGTAAGAATGCCAGGTAAAACTCTGGCACAGCTTTAAAATATTTTTTTTTTCGTATGCTGCCTATGAGGATTAAGCAAAATTCAGTTAGTTGCTCAATGATGTGGAAAGAAGTTTTCATCTATTTTTGCTTGATTTTATTTTCTGTCATCATGCTAGCCACCGCACATCTAACACGAGTCAAACAGCTGAACCTCATGCGTACGATTCCAGCACAACAGACTGTCATGCCAGTTTCAGTGTGACTGAGGTATCAGCGCGTGACAAACATCCAGGAAAATGGGTTATTAGTTGTGCATGGCTTACAGAGTTTATAGAATGACTACAGACCGTTATTGTCAAGATAAACTGGCCTTACTGAAGACATGAAGACTGTGGAACCCAACTGTAAAATTGTTGTATGATATGGAATGTGAAGTCCTTTGATTCTGTTATTGCTCCTCAAGTACCTCTATTAAAGCACCATTTGGACAATTCAATGGACGTATTTGCTGTGAATTGGGAGAAAAAAAGCAATTTTCAAGTCTTTTCTCTGCAACAATCGTTTTCCATCTGATAAATGGAAAGTTCTGTGGAGAAAGTGTCCCCTGAATGGCCATCAGTGATTAAACTGTGTATCACATTTTTGTGTGTCTGTAGTCTGTAATTTATTATGGAAGCGTTGCCTCTGTTTTCCTTTAGAGGGCGCAGTTTTACAGACTGGTGGCCTTCAGTTTAAATTCTTCTGGTCAGGGGAAAATTTATTTTCTTTTTGGCATTTTTTCCAAATTTTGTCCATATAAGTTTTAGAGAAGTTATTCTTAAACTTTAGCTTGCCAAGCAACTTCTAATTAGTTTCATGCTGTCACAGTATTTCAGATTGCTCATTTATTCAAAAACCCTCATTAGTTACATATACAATTTAAACAAACTGATTACATCATGAAAAGCTTTTTTTTATTATTGCCTCTTTCAGCTGTAAGGCTGCATGTGCAACACAAAAACAGCAATGCAGTGTTTTGTTAAGCTGCTTGTTGGAAAAGGCTACACTGTTTCAAAAGCCTAAACTTCAGAACTGATTTACCAATCACCTCTAAACTGATCATTATGATCAACACACTATGATCACAGGTTTCAATTCCTCCCATCAGTTTCCTCATCAGCGCTACTTCCTTGTTTCCTGTCATCAAATGTGTCTGTGAGAGATGCCGCTTCCTCCCTCCTTCCTGTTTGTGGTGAGCCACGAGCGGCCGGCAGTCATAAGGAAACATCCCGCATCAGACTGCATGCAATTACAGAATAGAAACTAATCAACTGGAACATTGCACCTTAATTAGCTGACCAAAATGATTGGAGAACACTGACTCAATGAGCCCAAGAGGTCATGTTCTGTAGAAGTCCCACAGCTTTGGTTTAAAACATGTTATTTTTGCCTCTGTGCTCTCGAACCCATGCGCCCAGACCGGATGAGGCATAAAGGACCAGCTAAGAAAAGTTCCATCGGATCTGTGGCAATCCTATTAGGGGGATGGAGATATTTTAAGGTTGGCTGCCGGTTCGGCTGGGTGAGCACTCGGTCTTGCTTTTCCGAATGCAAATGGCGGTGTGGAGAGGTCAGCTAATCCATTCTAATCAACTTTGCTGCAGCACTTTAGGAATTCATTAGTAAACAACTGGAGGGGAAAGGCTCCTCTACAACAGCAAAACAGCCCTGATTACCATTCACATGGATTTGCTGTGGACACTCGTGTTAGGTGTGAGATAAAGAGGTTGATTAAGACATGGCCAAAGGGTCTTCTCTCTTTACAAAAAGTGCAAGGGGAACTGGATTTTTGCTTGAGTCACGGTCGTACAGTGTCATGAAGGACTTTCATGTTCAGAGTCACATCGTGACAAACAAGCATCAGTATTTTGAATGATTGGTTCAATATTTTAGGAGGCTCCGATGGCCTCAGGGTCAGGGTGAGAGAATTTCAAGCCAGTTAATAGAACTGTCACTTTTCTTATCAGGCCAGTGCTGTGCAGTTGCCACATCGTACATTAGTTGGTTACATTTTGTGTGCATGTGTTTTCATGCTTTGCAAATAGTACTGTTTGCTTCGTTTTTTTTAGGCGTTTTAAATTTGCTTTTAAGTTGTGCTGATTTAAATATCCCCTAGGTAAAGTTATCTACCTGACTAACATAAGAGTGGAAGAGGCTTTCTTAACAAGCTAAGAGTTACTTATTTTGAAGGCTTCAGTTTGAATAGATAAAAAATAATAACAACAACGTTGTTTTGCATTGTACGCCATAATTTACCAGCATAATGTTTATAGCTCTCATGATGTTGTATTTACATAGCTGTAAAATCTTCAGCTATTAATGCAAATAAAACGGCTGGTAAATTAAAAGTTGGAAGGAAACTATATTTATGAAGAAATTTATTTGTTTTATGAGACTAATGTTTGACCCCTGAGGTCAGGTGAATTTGTGGCTGTCCTTTCCAGAAGATTGTCTAGGGTCACAACACATCTGTCTCCTCCCTGAATTTAAATGATTCTAGTCGTAAAACACACTTGGGGTTTGTAGCAGTCGTCTTCCAAATGCCAATAAATCCTGTGATTATTATTAATGATTTTTCTAGGCACATTGATTCGTTGCTGTCTTGTTATTTCATATTAGGCTGAAGCTTTGTTATGCGTGACCCTGGAGAACGAGCAAACTTTTCAAAGTTAAAGTCACAAGGCTTAGAAAAAATGAAATGAGATTAACACGTTGACACATGTTGACAGTTTGTTGAGCTTAGGTGAAGACGACAGAATTACAGCGACAGAAAAGGTGTTTCAGGAGAAAACATGGTGTGTTCAATGTCCATGTCGTGCTTTGACGTTGACCATGAATGTTTGAAAGGTGTTGAGATTTGCGCTTGTAAAGTTTGACCTTGAATTGCCTATACATGCCAAAAGAGTCAATAATTGTAGTGTATTAAATGACACTGGTGAAATAAAAGAAAATCATTTTTATTAAATACCTCTGGGATGGTGCATTTTCCTCTGAATATTAAATTCTGTTTTCTCAGTGAAGAGCTCTGGTGTATTTTGTTAGCAGTAGATTTACACTGACTAAAATAAATGTAGCTTTCTTTGTAACCATGTTTGAATTCATAGCAGATGTTGTGTTGGAGAAGAGTTGTGTAATGGATTGCAGTTTTGCTTAAAAAATAAGACCTTTTATCAGTAAGGTCTTTTATAAATATATTTTAATAAAAAATGTAAAATTACTTTTGTACAAATAGCTGTGGTAATACAATGGTGCTGTTTTGTTAGTGCAGTGTGCAATGGCAGCATTATAACGGGTGTAAAATTACTGTCAAACAACTGCATATTTATTTGACGTATGCAGCTGTCTGTGTTCCATCTCTGAAAGTTAACTGTCATCTAGTGTGGTGTGAGTCTAGGAGAGCAGGACCACATGATGTTCGCTCCACCTGAGAGGACAACATCTCAGAAGCTTCTTCTGTCTCGTCACTTCACCGGCAGATCGGATGCCAGCTTGATATTTCAGTTTTCACTTGGTGACATTTGGCTGACTGAGTTGAGATGTCATGGACAGGTAGTGGCAGGTGAGGCTGAGGAAGAACAAGAACTGTCATCTCCCCGTTTATCACAGCAGTGTGCCGATTTCCAAACGCCCTCTTTTCAGACAGCAGAGTGCATATTAACTATAATAGTGTGACATCGAGGTTTGAGGTTGCAGGAGATCTGCTTTTCTGTTTTTCAGGCTCTCTGGCTCTCTCACGTTTTTAGAAAGATCTCAGAAAGGGGACTTGACAGACAAATGGACTTTGACATTTAATATGAAAAAACAAAGAATGGTGCTAGAATTTTAGCCCCCAGTTAATTATATAACTTAAATGAAGCAATGTTAATTCCCTCTCTGCTCCAGGTTTTTCATTTCTCTTACTTGTGGCCCACTCATTGGTAAAACAAACTCTTTTCCATTGTTTGATCCATAGTTCGAGTTGTGCTCCTCTTTGAAACTCCTTTTGTATCACTTTAAAGTTGTGAGGGCAACATTTTAGTATGATGATTAATTTTGAATCGACTACATGTTGGGGAAAAGAGGAGCATCCAGTATTATGTTAACATTTTATTTGCATACATGACCCTGATATGTTTGCCTTGACTTGACTTTTTATCATGGTTCCTGCTGAGTTCATCTGCATTATGTGCCCCTTACAGTGTGTTACCTAGTCCTAGTGAGAGTGTTGTGGGAGTATGTGTTTGTGTTGCTAGTTAAAGCGTTGGAGTATTTCTGCCCAATACATCAAACTTCTTTATTTTAAAAGAGCAATTTTTCTTGTAGCTCAACTGGTAGAACACGCTGCTTTTAGTGCCAAGATTGTGGGTTCAAACACACCGATGTATATTTTGACTGCTCTATACATCACATCAGATAGAAGCTTATGCCAAATGCACAGGTGTAAAGAATCAAGAAAATTCTGTTTTCATGATCTCTCTTATCTCAATCGTGCCTAGCTGGAGCAGACGAGCATGTAATGTGTTTGTTGTGACAGATCGTATGCAATGCTATATCACTGTTGACTTCAGCCTGAGACCTTTGAGATGTTGTGGGTGGTACTGCACTCATGTTGCTATAGAACATATGGCACTATTTGATCCGTCAATGGCAAATAACCTCCTGAAAAGCTTCCTGGTGGCCGTACAATATTTGGCCTCCATATAGCTGCCATGAATCATGATTTATAGATTCATTTTTGGCATGAGTAATAGGAACCAGCGCAGTGGCACTGAAAATGAATAGTATAGGATTATATTCACTAGATGGCACCTGAATATTAATCAGATGGCTTATAATTTATAGCAGTCAGTGCTCACCTCTTTAACACTGTAAATTTGTCCTGTTGTGACGTCTACATTTCCAGTTGATGCCATGCAGCGATGCATTAATTTTATCAATATTTAAAACACGCATAACAAGAATCAAAAACGAGAGTGAAACCTGAGCAATAAAGCTTGATAAAGAAAAAAACATAACTGGCTTTAAATTTCCAAACGGCAGCAGGCTGTTTTGCGTCGCTGGCATTGACGCGCATGGGCGCAGAAATGCGTGAAGAGTGCAAACTGTCATTTTTTTTTTTTTTGTCCTGATGAAAAGAATTTCCAACTCCACTCAGCATATAAATTGTCTGGGCTCTTATGTAGCGCGTGTGGAGGTTGTGGAGATGAAAAAGAGGGGAATAAGTGGAATCGAAAGTAACAGGCAAATATTTCCCATACGCGTGCTTCCTGTAGCCATTTGCCGTCGATTACCGGCCCAGAATAGCATCTGCCATTAGCGTCCACGTCATTTCCATGGCTTGTAATCTCGTTTGAAAGCCTGTCCCTCTGCACGTAATGCATGAATTGCGACTTTATCAACAACTGTGTGAGTTTGGTGAAACCTTTAAGTGTATTTATAAAGTGATGAATGTAATTTCACATGCTATCAGAGTCCGTTCTGCTTTGCTGCTGCCATCCGTGACCTTTTAGCACCATGTCTCGTGTGCTAAAAGACTCTAGAGATGAGATCTTGTGCCATATGTAAACAGCAGAAGACATCCTGGTTGATACATGAGCCTGGCGTGTGTAAATATTTCAAAGCTCTAACATTTTATCAGCGGCTCATTGTGGAATCCCAGAGGCGAGCGTGTTCCCGCAATGTTTCCGCATCAGCGCTCTGCATCCCCGCAAGGGCGCGAGACACGGACGACCCCTGCGTGTCACCACCTGACACTGTGTGCGGATCGGACCGGGCAGGTGTACTGTGTCAGAAACAGCACAGAGCTGAGGTTAGGCTTGCCTCAAACTGCTGACCCCTCCCCCTCAAACACGGGGTCCCCGAGAGCCACCTGTCCAGATTGATTTCTGCAATGTAAAGGATCTTCTGGGCCTGAAGGACTCGGATAAAGAATGACAGACTGTCAGATACAAGTCAGAAATCATGGATGAATAATCTGACATGTGCGCTGTAAGCACTTTTGAAGATGCAACTGTTTTAGCTCTGAATTTTAGGGGTGGGATGTCATTGAGATATGAAAGCCATCCATGAATCCTCACAGACTTAAGACTTTATCAGAATGTGTTTGTTCTTCTGATGCCAGTCACTTTTTTTAAGACTTGATTAAATGCTGCAGACTAACTCTGGCCCTAATGACTTTGCTCTCAGAGAAATGCTTGGTTTTTGTGTGCAGGTGTGTGCAAATGAAACTAGGCTGTGACACACTCACGCACACATGCACTACCTTGTAATCGCTGCTTTATTTCATTAACTTACACATCTGTAATTGCATTTCAGACAAGTTAAGTCTCTTTGTGGAAAAGAAGCTTTGTGAGTCATTTCCACAAACAGTAAATGAAGGCAAGGACCTTAGTGTGAACTGTCAGTGAGTTATATAATGAGATTTCTATCCTGCTAATTTAATAACTAAGGTAAACAAAGGGAATTGTGAATGCAAGTAGTGCAATTACTAGTGAAAAACGTATGTCATTTTGTACACCAGTAATGTGCCTCTTCCAAGCAACTGGGCTAGATATTTGTGCATTTCCTCCCAGAACACAGGCTTCCATTGGATTTAATTTATCTGCTAGAGGAGTGTTTCTTTGAACATTTAAAATAGGCGCTACAAGGGCTCCAGTCTGATCAATTACTCGGTTTTCTTTACTTCCTGCCTCCGTATCATCGGTTGAGTCAAACACTTCTCTCATGTGCTAATATTTACAGCAGGATTTCCAATATCACGCTTTCCTGCTTCATTCTGTTTCCTGTGTCGAAATTGCTTCCCTGTAGAACAAAACAATTATTTACGGTAAAATGCGCTAGTGCATATTTTATTGTGCCGTTGCATAATTGTTCTGCATGTTTCTGGCGGCATCTTTGCATTAATGAAGGTTTTCTCAGTGTGTTATGTTTTTAGCTGTCATAATGTGATCTTTGATAGACTGTGAAAAAGTGATCAGTGGTCGCCAATTCACCTACAGTATTTTGCGCTATGCTTTGTTTTGACACTTTTTGAATTATATGTATAAAAAGTGTGGCAACATCATACTCTGTCTCTACAGCAAAGCCAAAGTGACTCAAGACAGACAAGATTCTCATTAAAGTAACTTTGATGCGCAAGCTTTGTAAAACAACATGTTCAATGTCTTTAAGACAAACCAGCTGTTAAACTGAAGCTATATTTTGAAAACTGTTACCTGAAATTGTTCAAGCCAAAACTCAGCAGCACCTGCTTTTGAAGTTGTTTCGCTTTGGAGTATTTGTACGATTGTGGAATAGATTTCAGTGGCTGTTTTAATAATTGGTTAAACAGCATAAATAGCATCATTAAATAGTGCAGTTTGTTTGGCTTGTTAGCTCAGTCAAATGGACTTTTGGATAATCTTTGGATAAGAATTAGTTTTTTTTTAATCAGAATATGTACTATGAAAATCTAGTTCTGGTGACTTGTAAAAGGTTAAAAAAGTTCTCTTGGTGATTTAAAAGTATTAAAAGTTCAAGTATTTCATTTCATAAGTACTGTAGCCCCACCCCAAATTACTTCAGCATAATAATGAAATACAATTATGCCAGTCTTTGCAGCCCTGCATAAAACTCAATTAATTTTGGTGATGTCCTGCTTTGGCACAGTTTCTGTGACGTGGCGTTTCTCGATTGTGTCTCTCTCTGGCCTACATAATAGCCAGCTCTCTGTTCTGTAGAATCCTGAGGGGCAGGTTTAATAACCCAGATAGATTGTCCTGTTAGATTTCTATCTGTAGACACTCTGTCTCTGCCCGTGAACAACCAGGTGCCTCACTCTAAGCATTCACAATGCTTCCCTCACCATGTAAATAACATTTTTCACCAGAGAAAACAGGTAGAGATGTGGAAAAAGCGCGTGCGGGAGAGAAACGGTTGCAGGCAAACCAGGTGAGAAGAATCACACCGCTGGTTCTATTTCTGAGGATGAAAATGAGTGATGTTTTTGTTTTGTGTCAGTTTTTGATCATCACAAAACCAGCGCGTACCGATATTGTGCATTGATAGCCGTAGATAATAGCAGGAAGGTGAAATGAAGTTTTTGATGTGTCTAGCTGTCATTATATAATTGAACCATCATTCAGCTGATGTTATTCCTGTGATCTTCCCCCGGGCTTCACTTGTCCTGTTTCCAGCGTAATACGGAGTGAATTGTGCATTTTAATATTAATAAGGTTTGTCATTGCTAAGTAGTCCTGCGGATGCATAAAATTTAGAACTTGCTCACCAGGCCTTTAGCCCAGAGGAATAGGAAAAATATGAATTATTACACCCATTTTAATCTACTAATGCAGCCTCAATAAAAATCAAATTACTGTAATTTAAAATCCAGCCCATTAAACATTTTCCCAGACTGGGAGATTATTAAAACAACTGTCAAAAAAGGCAATACAGAGAACTGTCTCATAAAGTTTCCCGATGCATGCTGGGAAAATTGGGAAAGTTTAGCACTGAACAGGTTGCAGGATTTTCTGTAATTAAAACAGTGTTTCAAAGGCGCTGTGGTTTTTGGCAGGTGACGCACACTGACCCGATTAACCTACAAATTGATATTAAATCTCAAGATGTCTTTTTTGGCACTTCAGTTAATACAATTCGAAGCCTAATTAGGCAGTTAATGCACCAAATTGAATGTAGTGCCTATGTGATATGGAAATGATGAAAAGTGAAATATCGCAGTACACATGATGTCTTTGCTTGTCTTGTGTAGTTACGCTTTTGACTGTTGCTATGAAGTCTGGCCCGTTTTGCAGCAGCTATGCAGCAAAAATGTTTGGCATTTGTGATATACAGTTAATTACCACAGAAATAATTCAACTCAGCCCAGAGTTTTAAAGCATGAAAATAGGCAAGCATTCAACTGTGAAAATACACATTTTTCATAAGTGTAGCTACGTGTTGTAAACCTTATACTTGTTGATTATTAAACTCTGTGTCATACAGAAAGATACTCAAGGATACTGGAAGGAGACTTCCTCGCTGGTTATACATAAGCAGATGTTTATTCATTTAGAAAAGCATTTCCACCTCAAAAAGGATAAAGTTCTTATGATCAAATACACATTTATTTCATTTCTAATTCTTTCATAGTGTACAACATTGAGACTCGTAATTCAGTTTTTAAACCCTGCAGAGTACTGGCCTGGTTTAATTCCAATGTAAGGGTTCTAATGTATTTCATTATTGTATCTCATTATTGAATGTATCGTTAATGCATCTCATTATTGAGTGTGTATAGTGAGAGGCTGTTCATTTGGAATATACAGCAGCGTTGTGCACAAGTATGATGTCTTGTTTAGTTGCTACTGACTCTCTCAAACAAACTGACTACCAGATTGGAGCTTGCCAATTTGGGAAAGCAATCTTGGGCATGTTCCCTGATCTCATTATTGATGTATATATATCACACACACACACACACACACACACACACACCTTTCCTACAGTTTGAATGCCCAGAGACAGACAACATTCTTCTTTTGGCTGTGAATGTTTGTCGTCTGAAGACAGTTAGTAGTTTGAGAGGGCGACTCTGGGCTGACACAGTGCCATGACAGATGACTCTGCACTGGAAATAGGACATTGTCCTCCAGTGTCATTTATTAGTGAGGTTTTACAGGTCGGCGCTGAAGGAAACAGGGTGACTTAGAGGCTCTAGATCGCTCACATGGGGCAGCCACAGTCATTCCATCTGACGGGAGGGTTAATGGACACAAGATCTTATCCATCTGGAATACGACTCGGATATATTGTGCTTTCCAACATGCCATATGATTCCCTATAGCCTTGGCTGTGGGCGCTACATACAAACTCATCGGTTAGCAGGGCAAACATTGCTATATTTCATTCTTAAGAATAAACAAACAGATGACGGAAATATGTTTGGAGGATCAGCCTGCTGCGATGGAGTCCTTTGTTACAGGAAACTGCACAGGCAGGATCAAGAGGGCTATCTTCTCTTTGTTGAAGGGTTTAGAGTTCAGCTCAATGTGCTGCGGGCTGCTCCACAATGCATGAGTGATTTGAACTCTGCTTATCTGCCTGTATCTGCCCCAAAAGTCTGATTGAGTGAAATAGGGCAAGACGTTGTATAACCTACGAGAGGGTTGAGCTAATGCATTCACCTGCCTGTCCTGTAATGTCAACACATCACTGGTGGGATTGTTTGAGTGTGTGTGTGCAGTTGGCAGACAATAGCATTTGATCCTTTATTATATATCATTTTTACTTTGTGGTAAAACTACTTTTAAAAAAGGTGGAAAAGTGCTTCCAAACTCAGAATGTTAACAAATGTTTTTTAGTTTACATGGGAGATTTACATTTATAAGCATTTTGATACTTTGTTGTAAGTCAGAAAGCTACCATATTTTAAGAATCTCAGAAGACACAGCTGAGTGTATCATGCTGCTCAGATGTGATGATAGAAAAAACCCTCTTTCCTGTATTTTTGTGTTTATGGCTTCTGGAAAAAGATCTTAATATTTTATTACACTGCATCTTTAATGCACATATCCAGAAATCTGAGCGATTCTGCCAGTAAAACAATAAGCTAGAGTTTGTGATTACATGGACCCAAAGAGAAGCACGGTAGAAACTTTTCTCACAGCGTTATGTAACAGAAGCAACCTACGCAGAAAAGCAGTTTTGATTGCTATACAGCATTAAACAGATTAGCGGTTAGCAGTTTCACAGACTAAACACTGTTCTTTTAATACCTAACCCCTGGACCGCTTTGAGAAATAATTTGCCTGTGTTTTCCGAGTGTTTCTGTTGTTCAGTATTGTTCCTTTTGTACATTATCTGTCATAGTTTCTCTCTGCTGCTGTATCATCCATCTCAGACTGTTTTGCATGGAAGCAGTTGTTCTTGTCTCATTGACATGCATCTATATTCCTTGAGGTCCTTGTTTATTTTAATTCTACAATAGTCCAGTAAGCAGTTTGGTGAGAAGCTACAGTATCACCGGCAGTCGCTGATGGAAAGGCACAATGACAGAAATTTATCAGCGTAGCGAAATTTATGGGGTGCCAAGTGCTACACTCGACAAAAACAATCCTTGTCAACGGCTGAGCCATCACCTGCCCTGCGCCAAAAGAAACTTCACACACACTCTGACATAAGGAAACAAGAGAGATTTGTTTAAGGACAAAGCAGCTCTTTTTAGGCCTTTAGCATAGTTAAGCTCTAATTAATAGCCTGCAACCTTTTTAAATCTCATTAATGTAACATAGAGGTAACTTAAAACTTGAGGTACTTCATCTTCTTAGCATCTACCTGCCTGTCTATCTGTCTGTCCATAGAGCCCTATCTTTTTATAGAGCTCTTCTCTAAATCTTACAGCATGCAACCTTTGACGTCACAGATGATGCACAGGCACAGTGGTCATAAAGAGCTTGGGACTGTGTGTGTTCTAGTGCCGCCATCACAAGACGTAATTTTCCTTGTGGCTTCAGTCACATGATTATTATGGCTCCGGTGATTGGCTGGAAATAACATGTATCTGGCCCATGAGCGATGATGACAATTCAAATCACATACTTCCTGGGTGTCACCTGCCCACTGAGCAGCTACCAGTGAGATGAATATGAACTCACATATTCTGCATGTAGACATCCTTGCTGGTGATGTCAGCTGTTGTTTCAAAGACTGAACAAGATATGAAATTTTGATGAAAGTTTACAAATGCTTTTTTTTATTTTCTCCTGACTAACGTGCACTGATAAATCATTTATAATCAGAACAAGAACATGTTCTGAGAGGAAATGGGCCAAATTTGACTTTAAACCTATAGTATGCAGAGCACATAAAGCACAGTGGAATTGCACACTTGAAGAAGACGTGCTTAAAGTATTTGTTTTCCCCTTTGTTTTGCTCATGATGTTTCTAAATGCACAATGGCTAATGAATTCCTCTGAGAAAGTCTTTGTTATTTTTAAATTGTTAATGACCACAGAAATCTCTGAATTTGTGAATACCCAAGCTGAATATAAAAACTAAATGACAAAGTTAATGTGCTGCCCTAAGTTTTGGTTTAGTTCTGAGGGTTATTAAAGTGAGCTATGGTCCCCTCCAAGCTGGATTGCTGCCTTAAACTTTGAGCTGGTTGAAAAGGATAAAATGTATTATTAATAGCTACACATCCTTATGCAGAATCCTGTGTCAATATATTTATTTAACACAAAATGAAGCTCTCATGGGTCTCGTCTCTGCCAGGCATAAAGAGGGAAATTAATGTTGAATCACCCATGTGAGAAATTTTATGCACCGTGTCAGAAAGAGCTTCTGTTTTTTCCTGAGTGTTTTTGGATGAAATTTGTTTTGATTTGCCCAGTTGTTTTTTTTAGGTGTGTAACAGACTCCACCCACCTGGATAAAAATCTCAATGGAAGATGGTTGGCTGGCACATGCTTTCGGCCATCTTTGCTAATGGGGACTCTGGATGCAGTTTTCTAAGCCAATCACCTGAGCTGTAAATGACTGTCAGTGACTAATTACTCTGTAGTCATTGGAAAATGATGTTCTGACAACACTGATTGGCTGATGGCCATACAAGCCCATGCACAGGCCCTGCACTGGTGACTGTTCTGCCAGTGTGTGAGCTGTGATGTCAAAGGCAGTAGACAGAAAATGAAAAAGTAAATGGAGTTGCAACTTATGATGTAGCTATACCACTACAAAAGTGTGACTGCTTTAAAGACAATCATTAATCTTAGAGCTTAATGTTTTTAAACATTGCCTTTAAAGAATCTACCTAGTGTAATATTTGCATTGAGTTTGTACCATATAGCCAGAGAGAAACCGCCCTCCAGCTGCTCCTTGTTTCTCTCGAGGTTTTTTTTATTCTTGACTACTATCATTTTATGGAGTTTTTGTTCCTTGCCACAGTTGCCTTTAGCTCGCTCACTGGGATCCCAAAGACAAAAACATTTGGTCTTCCAGTGATGTTTCCAATTGAGAGTACTCAGAAGGGACTCTTAAAGTGTCTTTACACAGCTGTGTTAAAGCTGCTCTGTGCCTGTTCAAAATTCTGAGTAAAGACACCATGCTGAATAAAAGCCACACAGAATTATGCGGCTCTGCCCCTAGTGTTCTGGCAGTTCTGATGCCTTCATGTCTGTATAAATGAAAGGCAACATCAGAGCAGCCTTAAAATTTGTAGTTGTTGTGAGTTGATCATGTATTTCATTGTTTTTTCATTAGATTTAAAATATTCTTTAATTTTTTTTAAATGAGCTGTGATTGTGCCACTTGAACGGCATGTACTAAGCAATATAAATACAACTTTACAGTATTTTTTGTAAGTCTATTTTGAAGCGATGTGTACTGTGAAAAGCTCTATACAAATGAATGAGATTTAACTTCACTAATTGCTGAATTGACCAGCAGGGGCTAGCTGGGCCATACTAAACAGTCCAACCTGCCCCACTTGGTCCACACAGCATGAGATTAGATCGATGAGTAATGCACATCTTAATTTTCTTACCCATAATTCTTAGCAGCTTGATGCATTTGCTCATGTCAGAGGGGCATTCATTAGTGACACGCATTTTGAATATCTCTCACACAGGATATTGTTGATTAGCTATGATTAAAAACGTAATTTAAAAGCGTTTTGTTTAATATCTTCAAATATGAAACCAATATTTCAATACCGCCATCAAACGATAACCCCTCAACCTCGTATGGGAATCTAAGTAGTCATTTATTATAAGTAAATCTAATAAGACCATAAGTTTGTTCCAGCACTGAAATTATTTCTTAGTTCTGTGTAAATTGTCGACATCTTGAATGGATACTGTAATTTACTTATTAGTCAGATGGAAACCTGCTGGCTTATACAGAGGGCCAGTTATGAGTTTCATGTATTGTTAATGGGAAAGGAAGACAGTGCAGCGCTTCTTCTGGGAGATCTAATCTGTACGTCAGCAAACTGTCTGTAACCATAGTGACAAAGGGACAGATAGAGTGATGCGAGATATTCACAAGCGCTCTCAGGAGTAATGAATGTAAAGAGGGAGGAAGCTTTGAAATCCAAATCTGAAGACAACTAAACATCAGTCAGGAACTCCATGAACCACCCTGCAGGATTTGCACATGAGTGATCTCCAAAATACTGGTATTCCTGACTCCTGTGGTATTTCACATTCTTCTTTGGTTAGGGCAAATGACCCATGTTCAAATGCTAAATTCATTTTGCATTCGTGACCTTAGGAATTACTGGGTGGTAGCGTATTAAATTGTGGAAAAATACTCTATATGGCTGAAAATATGTGGATACCCACCACATACCCGCACAGTATGTCCTTGTGGAACATTTTATTTCAAAAGCACTGGCATTAGTAGAGAGTTGATCCTCTATAACAGCTTCTGCTCTGCTGGGAAGGCTTTCCACTAGATGTTAGAACATGGCTGCAGGGATTTGCTCCCCATTCAGACACAAGAGTAACCGTGAGGTCGGGCAGTGATGTCGGCTGGCTCGCTGTCAGTGTTCCAATTCATCCCAAAGATGTTCTGTGGGGGTTTTGTTGGCAAGCCAGTTTCTTTAGTAAACCTTTTCTATATGAACCTGACTTTGTACACAGGAGTATTGTCACGCACAGTAGAAAAGCGCCTTCCCAAACTGTTGCCACATTCAAAAGCACACGGTTTTATAAAATAAAATACCACTGTGTGCCATAATATTACGTTTTTTCTCATTGAAATAAGGGGACCTATTAAAAACACATTTGTACAGTGCGTGTAACACCATGTACACATTTTAGAAAAATGTACCAATAATTGACACATCCTGTGGTATCTGCACTAGTCAATATAGTTAAATAGTCCTCAATACATGAGAATGTACACTTGAAAAACGGCAGCAAGACCAACTGGTTGGCAGTCTGGTTGATGGGGTTGTGCATCTCATACACTCTTTATGAGCCTGAATGGTGATGTTGAGTAGCATTGCGCATCGGTGAGCAAACTGAATCCCCAATGGTTGAAAAAATCGACTTACGTCCGATACGTCACTTCTCTGCTTTATTGAAATGTGCGCTCTTTATTAATGTGTGATTCTCACGTCTTCATCCAAGCATGTGGTTGCCATGGAAGTCGAACCAGCTTCCATCCAGCTCTGATGATCCCTGATGATCCTCCTGACATTCACCTTGAGCCGTGAACTCACTAACCCACGGCCCTGGTCGCTGCTTGTTTATTTCTTGATTTTTTTTCTTTCAGAAACCGTTTCTCTTCAGTTCCTGTTTTCCTGCAACTTTTGTCTTGCATTTCAGAATATCTTATTTTTATGTAATTTCAACCTATTTAGGTCAAGGATCATTGGTGGACTGATAAACTGGACCCTGTGTTACAAACTGTAGCAGCAAATGTGTTCGTTCCTGTAGTATCATACTGCATTTAAATGATTAATGATGCTTATGTTGCAAACACTTTACAACAATGTTTATTAGTGTACAGACTCATATATATGTAAATTGCATGTTAATTTTACTGAAATCTGAAGCGAAAGTTCTTTACTATGGTTATGATATTTTTGGTTTTAAATCTGTTTAAAAGGATATGCAATCAAATAATTGCATTGTTCTTTCTGTGTGGTATCTATATCAGTGGTGCTCAAATCATTTTTAATCACGATTTAGATTTTACATTAGGCATGTCAAACAAATTCTCCATGTTACCATCTGCCTAATCTGGTTTGATCCCCACCAAGTGACAGATTAATCTGGACATTGATTGGATGCACAGCCTTTGACAACAACACCAAATTATGGGTAGTTGCATTTTACTGCTTGTATTTAGAATTTTGACCCTTCTGTCTGAACTTTTTGGATAACACATATGGCCTAAATATTAGGCTAGTTGAAAACCACTGGCTGTAACTAGATAAAATAAATAATATTTGACTTGTGTCATCCTGTATTTTTGGTCTTCCAAATGTTTTTGTTTGCAGTAATGGCCTGAACACAATAGCAGATTTTGCCTCCGTTCTGTTCTTGACCTACAGCTATCAAATAGCTAGCGGTCTGTTTTCTTCCTCCTAATGAGGAAGAACCAGTGTCATGTCATTGGTGTACAAATGGCCATCAAACGAATTTCATGTTATGCTAAAGCTCTTAGTTTGACCCTTTTCAAATCCATTTTAACTCGCTGGCACCAATTGACATCCCAAGCAAGCGCTGAACATCCAGTCTCATTCGAGAGAGAGGGCATAAACCAACCCTCAGAAGGCCACAACCGAGCGAACTTCAGCAGATATTGACTAACTGACAGAGAGGAGAAAAATACTCCATATTCCGACACAGCAGAAACAGCAGTAAAGAATAAGAAAGCGCCATAAAGCTTTAACATCTGTACACTAACATGGACTCCATTGACTTGCCCACTCCAGTAAAATTTCATACAAGACAATTTAGCTGAGTAGATTAATTTACACATGGGTTGTTATAAGGAAATGCTGAACGGTGCAAAACTGTGGACGGGGACCTCAAACTACTGTAGGAGTCATTCCGTTTCATTAGGAACTAGGGCTGCGCCTCATTGCCTCCATTAATCTGTTCTAACAAAGCAATTGAAAACACAATATGTTTTCTGTAAAAACTCTTCACAGGTTTATTTTTTGTTTGTTCACAGAAAACACATTGTGTTTTCAATTACCTTTTGCAAAGATATGGTTCTAGGGTGTTTTGGGTGGTTGCCAGGGTATTGCTATGTGGCTTCCAAAGTGCTGTTACCGGTTTTACTATGTTGCTGTTTGTTTGGTGCTGTTCTGGGTTGTTGCTAAGGCAGTCTAGGTGGTTGCTATGGTGTTTTGAATGGTTGGCTGTGTTTTTGTTTTCTGATTGTTTGCTGAAGTCGAATCAATTAAAAGGGCAACACTTACCTGCATGATTTGACATATCTTTTCCATCCGCAGCACAAATGACGAAACCAATTTGCTCTTTTTTTTTTTTTAGCTTGGGCTTTTGTTTTGAATAATGTTGCTTTAGGAAGCACCACTAATGAATCACAGGGAAAAATGTGTGTGTGTCTGTTTGCTCAAATCTGAGGGGACAGTTCAACCAATACCATCATCTTTTGACCCAGCTGAAATGTTTTCTTGACCCAATTTTGATCTTCATCCCACAGGGCTGCCCTTTAACTTCTGTTAACTCTCCTCATTGACATATTCCTTTGATGTGTCCACATTGACTGCACTGATACAACAGTATAGGTTGACCTACTGTATTGATCCCGGAAAGACCTGCTTTTTCATTCACTGCACTTTCCTCTGGCTACAATTGGACTACTGTTTAAAGCCCTTCTTTTGTAACATGCTTATTAAATTAACCTTAATGTCAGAGCGGTATAGCTGCAATTGTTTTTGTAAGGAGTCAAGGGTAGCAAAAACAAAATGTTCTCTTAATTAATTACTGCCTGGGTGTCGTTAAGCTGATAAAATGACGTTTGTTTTTTGTTTGTTTGTTTTTTGACTAGGTAAATAGATTATGTGGGTTGGTGTTTTTAAACATAATGTGTTTGGATTGTTGCTAATGGACTGAAATGAAAGCTGCGATCCATTGATCCTAACGTTAAAGACGACTATCATCAAGTTGTTGATCTGTGAATGGCTTTTCAATCTCAGTGAATTTGTTTTGTTAATAACACAGCTGCATGGAGGTAGAATGGATAGTGCTTTTGTGACAAAAATACCTCATTATCCCACTGGTCTCCTGTTTATTTTATTGTTATTGTGTTTGTTTTGGTAATGTCTGCAGTACACCCTTCTTGTCTGAATGAGCCGGATGTAGTTCAAGTTTGGGGTTGAAATGTTTGTTTGTGCACACATTTACACACTTTAAGGATAACAAAAAGTTAAAAAATAGGAATAGCTAATGCATTTGTTAACATGAATTAACAATGAACATCATTTTTGATTTACTTTTGTTAATGTTAGCTAATGCAGATACGATTGTTCATTGTTCTTCTTGGCAGTTCATTGTGCATTAATGTTAACTGATACAACTTTTAATTTAAATTACATTTTTTTATTTATCTTAATACTAAATGCTAAAACAATTGCCAAAGGTTAGTAGATTATAAGTATAAGTGTACTAAATACACAAGTTTTGTTAATTGTTAAATCAAGTTAACTAATGTTAACATAAGGAAGGAACCTTTACTGTAAAATGCATCTTTTAATGAAAACATACATATACGTTGCAAAGAGAGCAAGTTTCTGTGCACTTCAACACATTTCAACTCCAAGAAAAAGAGCTAAAATCTTTCTGTATCACTTTATGAAATCTTGGCCCAGGGGAATGGCTCCCACAGTGCAAAAAGTTCGATTCAAGCTGAGCTTCTGCTTGCACGCTGAATTCTTAATTCTCACATATCAGCCAGAATATCGCTGCGCCCCCACGAATGTCATCCCATTTAGAGATATTATGATTTTCTGGCGCTGCGTGCAGCGGAATCGACATGCAGACCTGATCTGAGTTTAGAAAGGTCACCTGTCCATTACAGGTAGCAAAGTAATGGAGTTGACATCACTCCACTTTCTTTTGGCCTTAAGAGCCGTGAGTAATGCCATACTATCTCGAACAAATGTGCACAAGCCACATGCTCTTAGTCTTGGACATATATTGATGGCTTTATTCACTTTTTTTCACATCCTAGTTCCATTTTGCAAGAGTTTTTGCCCCGGGTGTGATAAATGCAGCGAGACGTATGCAGGTTAAGAACCCCTATAGTCGTTTTCAGAAACGGTTAGCATGCAGAGCTCGCACAGAAGTTGAGTGCAAGACAATGTGCAAAATCTTTTAGCGTTTTAAAGCACAAGGTGCAGATTAGCCCTGCATTTACAGGGAAAATGAAATCTTCAGAAGTCCCTATGCTCTTGAAGCTGACCAGCGGGGGTGTCGTTTTGGGATAAAATTAGTATGTATTTCCTCTGTATAATAATTCCGGTCTCTCAGCCGGTTGCTTTTTGTTGATGTCCAGCAGGTTTAAATAACCAATTAAAGCTCATTTCCCCTTTTCCCTCTCGCCCTCTTTTCCCTCACTTTCTTCCTCTTTTCTTTCTCCCCGCAGTTCAATAATTAAGCACACAGCATGTAAAATTCTTAAGCTGGGCCGTCTGATTTTATCGATGGCGTTGTCGCCGGGGCAGGTAAATGCTGTGATCCGCTTCAGCTCAGACATGATGGTGTCCTGCATGTTTAACACGCCCCGGGAGAAAATAAGAGTCTGGGTTCTGATACAAATGTAATGACTCATCCTGAACATATGCAGTACTGTGCAAAAGTCTCAGACACATTAGATGTTGCACATACAAAACTTGGCTTTTTATATCTTCTGCTTTAGTGTGTCAGTACAAAAATCAATTTTTGATTTTCCTGCCATAAAGAACTATTTTCAGGAAAACACAAGGAGTCCTGCAGCACATGCAGGACCCCTGCAGAGCCCTGATCTCAATGTCATCGCATCAGTCTGGGGTTACATGAAAAGACAGAAGCAACTGAGATGGCCTGAATTCATGGAAGAAATATGACACATTCTGTGAGATGCTCAGAAGAACTTCATGCCACCTTTCTTTAATAAACTAACTAACTAGCAGTACTGTTGCTGTTTAAAAGGTACATTGATTTATTGATTGATTTTGTTTATTTACCTTCACTTTGTATAAAGTTACTTTATTATAATATATTGTATTATTTTGTGTATATTTTAATTAATATTTATAATTCAGTAAAGCCAAGTCATCACAAACTAGATTATGTTATGTGAGTGGACTGGAGTGACCACAATTTTCTGTTACCTTAAATTAAAATGTGGATCAATTGCTTTTGTAATGGTTGCTAGGGGAGCACTCACTGCCATCTTTAAATGTATGTAGAAACACGCCCACATCACAGGACCTCAGAAAGCCATGGATGGACTTTGTATCCAAGCCTATCTGGATTCTGCAGGGATAACGGAGAGGAAAGGGCAGCTTCACTAAGCTGATTCATTCTACAATAAGAGGTATAGCTACTTTGTATCCTGTGACCTTTCTAGCTGTCTCACTCCACTCGCACACCCCCAGAGTCTGTCAGTTTTACTGATCAGCTACAATACACCACAATGTTGTGGTCGGGTACCACAGCCAGCGGATGTCATCGCTGAGTGGCTGTTTGGGCAACTCTTTTCCCGCTGATTGTATCAGGGAGGTCTTATAGGGTGAAATGGAAGATTTATACTCCCTCTATTGCATTTTAGTTTGTTTTATACTTTCATCATTGTGTTTCGAACTCGCTATTGTCTGAGGAAAACCTCATGCTAAATTCGGTCTGTCTGTTACGGTACCTGTGATACACAATCTAATATGTTGAGATTCTTCTGTGCAGAGAATCACATTGTATCCTGTGAGCTGCACGGCACTGGGAAGCTCAAAGATGTTATGATGGTTTTCCTCATTATCTAGGATGAACGGCCAGGGAGCGGCATTCAGAAAGAGGAAACAGAGTCGAGAAACAGGGAACAACAATCAGAACAGCGTTTAGAAACAGGCACAGTACCGCATTTGTTCAACAGTGCACTAACGTTCCCAAAATCATACTGAAATTGGGTGCTTTTGGCAATACGCAACACAGCAGCAATGTTCAGAATAACATAACATTCATTGCTGTTTTTAGAGTAGATACTCTGCAATTCTCAGAACATTTTTTAAAATGTTTCGATTTTATTTTGGATGTAGTCTGCTTAGGATAACATAAAAAGAAACAAACAGCAAATATTTATGCTGTTTATAGTATGCATAAACACACACTGTATGTACGTTATATTTTGTGTGCTGTGTGGATGCAGTATATATGGATTACAGTCTATAACAAAGCTTTTATCTGAATAATTGCTGAACGTCACTTGTCTGAAACGCATGTTTGAAGACTGTATCATCATTAATTGTAATTCCTTGTTAAACATTGTTTCTGAAGATAACCACTTAAATAGCCGTTACAGAATGACACCTTTAAGATAACTTAAGCAAACTGTAATTTAGTGAATTGTATAAGTTCTCAGTCAGAACTATTGACTCGGCACAAGAAGCGTAAACATGCTAGTGTGTATGTGTGGGTGAGAGCTAATGCGATATGTGCGGTGTATCCTTCTGCACTGCTGACACAGTGCAGGTGGCCTTTAAAAACAGCCTGAGCGGGCGGCGACTGGAGTTTCTCCTACTGAAGTTGTGATGCTGGAAGCCTTCAGAACAAACGGTGTGAAAAATCTAAACCCCTCAACGCAGATGGAGACTGTGAAAGTTTGGTTCTGTAGCCTGGAAATGCAGGAAACCACCTGGGGTAAGTCAATTAACACAGGTCTGACTTCCAGCATCACAACACAGACCTACAAACAGCGGATTCAAATTCAACAGACCTGCATGCCTGCCGATAAAGCCACGCACCTTAGAAGCTGAGCAACAATTTACCGCCTAATACAGAGCGTGAAAGTGAATCCATCACCAATATCCATTTGTGACACGCACCCTCTTTTTCTTCCCCCACTTTTTCAGTTTAGGAAAGATGCGAGCGAGTCATGCTTTTTGAGATTGTGAAAAATAACAAGGTCCCTGATCCTGCTGTGCTAGAGTCAATATGTTAGTTAACCCCTCATGGTTATCGGACTGGACGTTTTGTAGATATGCTAATGATAAAACAGCCCTCAGCAGTTTCAGTCAGATATATTCATAGACTGTCTGTAAAAAAAAAATTCCTGGTAAATTTAAAATATTTTCTAGCTTTTATTGAGTTCATTGATCACAAAAGTTTTGAGAGTAGCCTGTCTTTCAAACAACATTTATTGTGATTTATTGTGACATTCTCACAAATGAAAATCTGTCAATCAAAACCTGTGTTACCTAATTGCATATAGTGACCAGAGGCTGTAACGTTCAAGAGGATTAATGTTATTTAACTCAATTCAAACATATTTCTGTAGTGCTTTCACTGTTTTGCAAAGCGGCTACAGAAAAAATGCCGTGTTATGACTGTGCTGGATTTGAATGAAGAAATGCGATGTTTACATTTTTGCCTGACATCATCTTGTGTGTTCCACAGAAGAGACACGAGACAGTGTATACAATGACAGAATTTCCATTTTGTGGTGAGCTATTTTTTTAAAAGCATATCTAACAAAATAGTAAATTCGGGCACGCTGGGTTACGAATCTAACAAATAGTTGCTTGTACCAGGGTCTGCCCATCCTCTTCTCACATGGCACCTATTATGTCCTTATAGCACATTTCCTGTTTCTTTGAGATAGCTGTAGAAAGCACTCAGAAGTCATTGTGTCACCGGGAGGCCCTTTGTGGCTCCACAGGAAATGAATTATAATGTTAACTGTTTTCCGTCAGTGGAGGGCCTGATGTAGACTGCTCTCACTGGGCTAGTGAATAAACTACTGGGGCTTTAATTGATTCCCCTGACTGTCAATAACAACAGAACGTTTTCAATAGAGACCCATTTATGTGGAAGAAAGAGAGGCTCGGATGGACAGGAAGAAAATTTCTGGGCGGTGATGGTCTGTATTTGTGTGTTTTTGTTTTTTTCCTGAGAGCTTGCCTAAAATGCAGGGGTTAAGGGGCCTTAATTGAAATGCAGCTTTTGTATGGAGTGCAGTTATCGTAGGCTTATCTGTTCCTGCAGTTTGGACACTTTATTCCACACAAATGACACACTGTGCTGCCAACATCATCAAACCAATTGCAGTGACATGCAACATCAAATATTAAAGTCACATACAAACATGCAATCATTTTTTAAATATATTTTTTTAAACTGTATTTTTCATTATAGTGACCTCAAACATTTTAGGCCTTGATTAAATTTGTATGAATTTGGCATTAATAACATCAACGTTATCAAACAAAGGTATCTGCAAACAAATGTTGAGATTTTCTCAGAAATAACTTGTCATTTTTACAGTTACTTCTTACCAACTATAACTGGTCCCGAGATCATTTTAAATAGATGTATGGATCCATTTATCCTCAGATTTTGACAGGAGCCCCTAGCAGTGTAACCACAGGTGTAGTTTATCACATTAACTATGGACATGTTCCAAGTTTGACAACCAGAATGTGTCCACATACATCTTGATTTTTTTTGTGCATCAAATACACAAAATCTTTCTGTGGCATTTTTTTGCTTGATTGTTTAATAATTTATGTAGTAAAAACATAAGGGGGATTCAGAGGCCCAAATACATTGGGGTATATTGTATGTACAATATGTACATTGCAAAGAGATTTAGAAACATTTTATATCAAGTTTAGGTTTACCATCATCTCATTTGCAGTATCACACAGTGTTTAATTTAGTGTCACCCATTTTCATGGCTTGGTGGAATTTGAAATGTCACCACAGTTTTTTTTAACAATTAAAGAAAGCTGGACAGACTGTGTTGTAACATTGTGATTTAAACCTTGTTATGATGCGGTCCTTAAAAATGTGCATCCAGCTGGCTAGTTACTCATATTTGACACTTGGAAAGTGGTTATTTGGACTCCGCAGCTAATATTTGTTCGCCTTTTCTCTTTATAGAGGCAGCTGGCTTACAGTAGTGTGTTAAAAGTCCAGTAAGTGATTACTGAGCAATGCTGTTGATATTTGAAATCGACACCCAAACAAACACACCTCTCACTTTATTGCTCTGGTCTGAAAATAACGAACATGCTATACAGCCTAGACAGTGACTAACAGGTAGCACATACGCCCCCTTTGCTGATTGGCTAACAGAGTGTTTCTCTTATTTACACAGTCAGCACTATGTGCAAACACAATATATTCTTACAGACATCTAGCAAATATTTACAGAATTGGTCGTTAGGGCATTGATTTTCAACAGTAGTTTTCAGAAATTGCTTTCTTTAACATTTGTACCTTTAATATTCATTTCATCATTATAATTAGAAGTAATTCTCATTCACAAATGTTATATGAAGACTAATACTTAAGATTCAATGTATTGCACTGTATTTGTCAATCACTGGTGCTGTGTTTTTGGAGCTTTGAATTGTTAACAGTAGTTTTACTAATTTAGGACTTCTGCTTAGACAGGAAAACAGACGTTAGAAGAACTTTATACCCATGAAGAAACCCACTTCAACAAGAGCTATTCTCCCATGAGCATTACCCTTCATCTCAAGATGTTTGGTAGGCAGTATTGCCTATGTGTCCCTGTGGCACTTCCAAGCTGTGGTGTGAAAAATGTCTATGGCATTTGCCCCCATCTGAGGCTTCGCAAAATGATCATAGTTTTTTTTTTTATGTATTTATCATCTGTGAAATGATCTGTGTCACTGTGGCAGACCGGTCTGCCTGCCAAGATCAGACACATCCAAGGGTCTTCACCAACGGGCATTCATGCACAAGATTATACTCATTACTTTTATGTGTGGTGCATAGAGGTGGGCTGCCAGAGGAGCTTGGGTACTGCTGAGTACACTCTTCAATATGAAAACAGTATGAGGGTGATTTTATATTCAGGGGTTCATTTGACATCAATATTAAATTTTCAATACTCTGACTGATAGTTAATTTATATACTCTCTTGACAATGTGCTGTGGCAGAAATTGATTGTGGCAGAACATCAGAGGTCACGCATGAGTTTATCCTTAAAAACTGACCTCTATATTAAAACAAATATGACGCAGGTGATATGGTTTTGGGACAAACCATTTCTAATTTATATGGGGGGTTCATAGTAATAACTATAAGTTGATGCTACTTTTAAAATGTAAAAAATTTAAATTTTAAAATTGTAACAAATAAAAAGGAACATTTTTGTGATATTACGGCATGTCCTACCAAAGAAAACACTAAAATGAACCCCAAATGATAAAATCATTTATAGGATATGCTTTATAGCAGCATGTCTCACAGCATTGTAAATTTTCTATGTCTGTCATATTTAACATGCCTGATTCAAATAATCAGATTGCTTGCAGGATTTTCCATTAACTGAACTGAGTGTGTCAGACAATGGCAGACACAGCATGAGTGGTGCTGTGCTTTATATGAACCTGCAACTTCTGCTTTATATGACATTCCTTTAGTTTTATATGAAGAATATCTTTATATGAACCTGGAACTACTGCTTTATACGATATACTTCCAGTTTTATATGAGGAAAATCCATGCAGAGCATAAAGGAAAGACTCACATTTTGGTCCATTTTATGCCCTTGTAAATTGTTGTAGTTCCACGAGACCAAGTGTGGCTTGTATTCTGTTAGCGATTAATTGAACCCCAACAGAACACTATAAGCTCTCCGATGTATCAATTAATTGAGGTCTTTGCTGTTCATTACATTACCCATGTACATGTTGATAGCATCCCATCTCCTGTTTGGTAATGCGTATAATGCAGTACACTGTCGGAAAAGAGCGAGTGAGAGAAGCTGAAAGAAAGAGCGGGAAAGTCAGAGGTGACCTGAACCTAAACAGGGAGGAATCTGAGCCCCTGAGGAGTAAACATGCTGTAAAAGCAGCACAACCTAGATCTGCTGTTACGGGTAGCGGAGTGGAGCATGTACTTTCTTAACAGGGCCAGGAACACAGCCGAGGGGATGTGAACCTGTAATTCCTTTTCCCTGTTGCCAGAGTCAACACTGAGGGTATAGAAGTTTTCTCAAAGCTACAAGAGAGACTGGAAAGATAGGTCACTGTACGCGGAGCAGCACTGAACTGGAATGTTTTTAAAGGCAGTGTTTTCTCTCACACAGTTCAGATGTATGTGAGTCAGTTTACCCATTTATAGTAGTAATTTATAATAACAATAACGTTGAGTGTGAAGCATGTCCGTTTTTAAGTATTTAATATTGATGCACAACTGTAAGCCAGTCATAGGCTGTTACAGTGAATAATGTTGCTGTGCTGTGGCGCTACATTGATCTCAGTATTGTTGCTTTTATTTTGGTAACCTTCTATCTTTCTAGTGTATTTATCTTTTTTTATTTTTAGTATCTATCTTACTATAAGTTGCTATAAGTGAATTGTTTCATTGTTAGACAGTGATTATTTAAGGGAGCTTTTTGACTTGAAATATGATGTTCACTTTAGTAGTTTTCTAAACCTCTTAATTTTGGTAGGGGCCCCAGAACAGCTTTTCTCAATTCACTAATAGCACTTATTTAATTTCACTTACATTAGACAGAAAGCTGTTATTCTAATTCTTACATGAAACGTACTTATAGAAGTTGAATAAATGTCACCTGTCACCTAGTAACGGCAAAAATCCAACAGTTAAATTAACTATATTACTTGGCGAGTAATTTATTTATTCATTGCTTATTAAACATTGGTGGCTTTCATCATGTTAATGTTGTTTATTCATCATGTTAATGCCGTTTTATTAAAGCAATAAGCTATGGAGAGCTGTGTTATAATGATTTTATGACAGCTGAGGGTGTTTTAATTAAGATGAGAGAAAACTAAGTAGGATTAAATGCATTGTGGTGTCTAAATAGTTTTTTTTTTTTTTTCTCCCCTTTAGATGTTTCTCTGCTGTCCCACTGACTGAATACTGCTATCCCACAATGCAATGCTTCTAAACCCAACACCACAGTGAACTGCAGGAGCAGGAAAAGTGGGGCAGAAGGAGTCCGTTATCGGTCACGGCCATCCCTGAGGTCATGGAGCGAAGCATTGGCAAATGACGTTACCCCTGTTGCTGCCTTTTGCACGAATGTAGGACAAACTCTGGTTTCATCTGTCTTTTCCTGATTCCGGGCCTCGCTGTGAATCGCACAGTTGCAAAGGAAGCACAGAAACAAGATGGTGGGTGTCAGTGGGGTAATTTTGTTTACCTATGAAGTTGAGCGTACCTTGCTGAGATGATTATGGGCTTATGATTGCTGTCACCCGGGCCGGTCATTGTACTCAACCTGCTGTTGGTTTCAATTATCACTGTTTGTGTCTCAGAATCCAACACAAGCTGCAGAACGCCCCTAAAACTCTTAATACCTATGAAAGAAAATCCATACGCATCAGGGTCCTTCAGTATCTTCATGTACAAAGGCAGCCATTGTTCCTTTTCTTTGCAGGCCAGTCTGGGCCCTTCTCATAAATTGATCTGGCCTTTTTAGGGGTCTTTGTGCTCCCTCATCAGGGCAACGTTGGACTGAAGTATAAGAGTGCTCTAAAGCCTCTTCTCCAGTCAGATGACTGGTTTTACTTCTTAACATGCTACTAGACTCAACGCACATGCATCATTAACGTTCTCCACTGATTTCATGGCAGGCGGGAAAAATCAGTGGCTCATTGTAACGTTAACTACGGTAGCCCATATTTCACAGGACATTATGACTCATTCTACCGCATGCAAATGAAGCAGTTGAACACTAATGAAGGCATCTTTGACATGACTGATTCTGCTGTCAATAAGCGTGGGCGATCGCTGTGCTTATATAAATGGCACAAATCAATGGTGCTGTTCTGATCAATGATTTCTGAGTATGTAAGTGATGAGTGCATAATTCTTCAGTCTGGGTTCACATGACGAATATTGGAGAAATTAATTAAGCGTAACAAGCTTTGTTGCCCGCTGAGATTACGTTCAATACAGGCTGTTTTTTTGCCTGGTGTTGTTTTCTCCGCTGATTTAAATAACTTCCTTACGAAATAATTATTCTACTTGGAGAAAACTGACCTCAGAATAAGATTTGTTGTTTTTAGTAATGCATCCATGTTATGCAATTCATTAAAGCGCTTCTTGGTGCAGCTCTGAGATTGCAAGACATTGTGTCATGAATTGTGCTCCAACCAGGGTTCATTTTTCATGCTTTTTTTTTGTTATTCGCATTCTGTCATGTCTTACCATGACATTAAGCTACACGTGCATACACAAGCTGTTTTGAAGGTAGGTTTAACCAGTGTGTTTACCAGTTCATGGTGGAGAGAGTCCTTGCTTTATGCTAATTTATACCTAAGCAAGTTATGCATTGCACACAATGTTGCACTGCTTGCAACTTAGAGAGGTTTGTTGAATTTAGTGGGAGTAATTGGAGAGCTCATTTGGGTGCTAAAATCACCCTTTTTTAGTATGTAGTAAAGTACATAATACAGCATCACTGTTCCTTATTTGTGGACCTCATAATTTACAAATTAGGCTCTCGCTCTGACACAATTTAGAATGCTTGTTCAAGCATGCACACAGTATATATTTTTAAGGGTCATAAAATGTTCTGTGTAAGACTATGCAGTGATTTCTGGGCATGTAAATGATGAGCACAGATTTCTTCAGCCTGGACGCATATACATATTGGTGAAATTAACTAAGCGTAACCGGCCATGTTGCCCCGCCGAGATGGCCGTGCAAATGCTTTGTGTTTCCTCAGCAAATTTTACTTACTCAAAATAATGATTTTTATTTAAATCCACCTGCAGTTTTTCCTGCAAGAAATTGAACGCCGGCAATGCAGTAAGAGAACTGATATCCCAGGCTTGGCTTGTTCCATCACTCTTTGAAAATGAGGAAATATTTCAATGCTCTGGATCCAATTAAATATAAGCAGCCCAGTGACTGCCATTCTAAAGCCAGCTGCTCCGCTGTATCATTAAACATCCTGCTTCCGGAAACATGTCTGACAGAATGGACAAGCAGGAGACAAAATTGCCAGGTTTCTTGCTTTGCTGATTCTCAAATGGCATGTCACGGCCGCTTGTTATGTGCAACATAACAACTCATGCAACATGCTGCAATATTCAACCATAGTTGCATGTTGTTGCAGTTTAGGTAACAGTATATGAGCACTTGTTGAGGCCTGGTCTGCGTGGGTGTGCTGCAACAGTAGATCTTATGAAAAAACATGCAGCATCTCTCGTGATACGCTGTGCCGAACTGTTTCTATTATGAGTAATTAACTAATTAGTTGAGAGTAAAAATAAGTAAAAGATTTGAAGAGAAACACATTTAATGTTTTTCTGTGATCACAAATTAATGGCCTGTGGGGTTTTGATATTATTAAAATACACAGCAATTAGTTAATGGTATCCTGTAGAAACAAGCCACATTATTAAGCTGAACGCACATCTAGCTTTAGATGAGAGCCGTGCATTTAATATTAATAAGACAGATGATGAGGTTGCTGTGTAGTTTAAACAGTGGGCTGAGATGAAGGCTGTTTTCATGGATCGATAAACATTTGGGTTTTCAAGCACTTATTTCTACGTATTTCCTTATTTCTTATAGACTAAAACAGTGAGTGTTTGATTGATAATAACTGCAATTTATTCCTTTTTGAAAGTGGCGGTAAATCAGACAGAAGTAGAACCTAAATGCTGTAGGTTCAAATCGTATAAAAGACCAATTATGAAGAGTTACAACTCTTACAATTAAAGCTCTGTGGTGATACTGTGTTACTATTGTGCTATCAGATGATACTGTAAAGGCAGAGCAGGCCGTTTTGTTGGGGCTAGCAATAGCAAACCAGCTTGAAAGCATAAATTCCCGCCCTTTGTTCAGAGAAATCTGTTAAAAGTGATAAATACACTACAAATGTATAGTTTGACAAGTAGAATAACCTAAATGCAATGATTTGACAAAAAATATATGGTCCACAGAAGATATATGTAGATATGTGTAAAGATATGTGTGTGTTTGTGTGTGTGTGTGTGTATGTATGTAGTATTTAACCATAGTATTGAATCATTACATACAGTGATATTGACATGGTTCTACAAGGTGTTTTTAATAATACCAATGTACTCGTTGGGCTTTTTTGGGGCAATTACTCTCTTTCTGTAATTGTCTTGTGCCTCTGAGAAATTTCCTTGACTTCAGGTTGCACCCAGAGGATTGTTTCTTTAATAAGCACACTGTAACAATTCTAAAATGACGGCTAAATGCTAACTAAATACTAAGTGCTGAAATGCTTCAGTTTAGGACTGACTAAATGGCATCTTTAGTAAGACAAATTCAGGGCTTTAAAGCTTAGAATGCTTTAGAACAGTCTGGGCCACCTAAGAGCCGCGTTTGACTGAGAGCTAAATCATGTCATTCGTCATCTTGACAGGCAGGTCTGTAATAAAGCATCGCACCTGTGAGAGAATTTACACTTCTGTGTAATCTGCATTTTAAATGTGATTTTCATATGTACATGTACTGCAGCAAAGAAAGTTCCATCTACAGGCCTGACCAGGACTTAATGAAAAAGGGACAGTGGCTTTATGAACTTTCCAGAAACAGATTTCAGATTGAAAAACAAATTTTTACTAAACAGATGGAGAGAAAGAGAGGGAGAATTTGTGCTAAGCGTCTCTTGACAAACACGACTCTTTTACTCTAATTCTGTTTTATGAATCATATCTCTGTTTTGTAAACACGCTAGGTGGTCATTTCGAGTTTTTTTTTTAAAGGCAATCGTTCATTCTTAAATGAAAATTGTTACTATTCCTTCACCTTTATGTGACCTTTTGTGAAGTCATCTCTCACAACTGTGAAAACATTTTTTTCATACAACTAAAGTTTATAAAGTTAAAACTGACTATATTGTAACTGATCACAGTTAGAAAATGGAGAAGTTCTGAGAACATTAATGGACCATAACGTCTTCTAAAACTGTCTTAATTTTTGCTGTGTTATTTGCACTGTGCTTCAGTATGTCTGAGGTTCCTCACCATCTGTACATGCATTGATGTGAGAAAGATATTAACAAATAACAGTGAATACCCCAAGGTTCATGCAAGAAATGAACCTTGGGGAAAGCATTCCCAGCATTCCCAAATCCGTTATGGAATACTAAACTCAGCAATGCCATAAACATCCAGAGGGCAGAGTAAAATCCCATCTCGGAACTTTGATCTGAAGACCAGAGTATGTTGAGGTGAGAGACGCATGATGCTTGAGTTTGTGTGTTTGATTTCGCTCATTTAAAAGCAGCGTGATGCTAACATGTAAACATGATGCATGATCCCTTTGTAGTGTATGAGGTGTAAAATCAATATTTAATATTCACAACTTGCGGTTTCACATTTTTCTTGTTTCTGAAATCTATAGAGAGTATGTGCAATTTCTTAGAAGGAAGTTGTGGATATTGGATGTTAAAAATATTGTCAGTAATAGCCAGCTGGTAGCATCGTAATGTTATATATATCAAATATGAACTCTGGTTAAAGTTGACTATGCTTGACATTGGTCCTGTAGACTTAAACTTTGGACAACCACTGTTTACCAATCACTGGAGCTGCATCAAAGTTGTCCAGGCATGAAGTCAGGTTGGACATATTGTCTGGACAGCTGTCATTCAAACAGCTAAATAAAGAGCGATCTTATCTTTAGGTGACTCACCCTGGGAAGTGTCCAAATCTCTGGCTCTGTTTTTTAGTTTTAATTAATTTTCGCAATGTGGCGAAGCAGCTGAACGGATCTGAGGGAGGCTGCAGGAACATCTGCCCTGGAGATCTGTCAGCCATGTAATCAGTAAACTGCATTCTGCCACTCAGTTCCTCATCTCCTGCCACCGTCCACTGAATCTCCAGCTTCAGAATTTCTGAAGTCTTGTGAGGGATTTGCCAGCTGTAGAATTAGCGAGCAGTTCCGTAACTGCTGTCAGTACAGGTGTTTTCTGAAAGACTTTCTCAAGAGCTGTATTTTGGGAGCTGTGGCTTGTTCTAACTTGCTATTGGTTTACAGTGCTATTCACGCGAGCTGTCCGTGGTGCTACAATTATTATTTCTCAGCAATTCAACAAGTTTTCCATTTGTCTGTTTGGTTGCTCATTGCTTTTTGATGAAATCCAACCCAGCAATAGCCTGAAGGGCGCTTTGGTTTGTGTTGTTTATCTCTAAAGGGCAGTGTGAGGAGTTGGGTATATTAAAGAGGTTATGGATGGATTTTTACTTTGTCTCTGCAGAACACACCGGGGAGCTGAAATGTGGGAGAGTTCTGATCCAGCTTATGAACAGAAGAAAATATGATATTTCTGTAACTTGTGTTAAAATTGTAGCCTGACCTTTGTGTTGTTTCACTCTCTCGCTTTCTGGTCTCTCTGTCTCTCTCTTCTTTCTCTCAGTCTCTCTCTCTTTCTCTCTCTGTCTCTCTCTCTCTCTCTCTATATATATATCTCTCATAACAACATAATTGTTTTCACTTGTAGTTATTACACAGAGAATATTGTTCTCATAACTGTAGTGCAAAAACGAAAAATATCTTGTAAATTTAAATGTTTATATTTGTACGCCATTGAACTTCCTATCATTGGTGCTTAGTTAAATTGAAGTACAAAGTTATAAACTATGATATAATGTATAAACATCATATCATTATATCATATCTTAATATGAATCTAAAGATGTGAAAAAAATATTTAAAAAAAATTTCAGGATGTATTAGGAAATGAGAATTTGGTTGAAAAATGTGTTAGTCATGAAAATGTAAAAATTAATGTAAGATCTTCTGAGACTTGGATCTCAGTAAACAAAAAACATTGCAATCAAAGGAAACACTCATTAAATATTTAACAAACCAAAGTGTCATGCATTTAGTCCTCCCAAACAGTGTATCGTAGAGCCGCCTCGGTTTACAAACAAATCTAATTAACATTTATCCTTGATGGGGCATTAGAGTGTTCAGAGGAATACTAATGTTGAGGATATTAAGAAAATTCCAAGAATGTGAGAGAGATGCGGAACATGGAAAATAGAGCAGAATATTGCAGCACCCTGACTGGAGAAGGATTTGCAGTGACAAATTGAGCGCATGTATCTGTGGTCATCATCCTTTATCAAGACTAGTTTCTCTCCTTGTCTCCGCCTTCCTCAGACTCCTCATTATAAAGATGCAGACGAGGATAAATTGCGGAAAATTAAATGGATACGTGTTAAAATCGTTTTAGTGGGTTCACTGCACTCTGGTCAGGAGACTCGGAATCACAGCAGGAGCGTTGGAGAAGAACACAGAATGTGGCGTGTGCATTTCATTAAGTATATTTCCTTATGCCAAGTAACTGACAGTAGTGAATAATCAGCAATGTTGTTTATGCATGCACAACCCTGTTTGGCCTCACACAACCCCTTTTTCTTTCCTGTAAAGCTCTCAGTCTATCAACACTTTGATTCTGTTGAGGTGATGATTGCTAATGTTAGGCATGGAGTCTAAACTGTTTTATTCATGCTTCCGTTTCAGCTTAGTTCTTTATACTTTAAAAACTTGGTGCATACCGTTGTCCATGGAAACAACATTCTATTCATTTAGATGTTTCCAGGCTGCCAGTCTATCTATTGTTAAGTCAATTTTCTATATATTGCATGAGTTGAGGGGACATTGTGATCTTTATGTCTGTTGGAAGTATGTTCTGCGGTGATGTCATGTGCTTTAGCTTAGTGGGTAGTGATCTGGTTGCTGACCTAGAGGTTGTATGCTCAAACCCCAGAGGAAGTGACTCATGAGCTATCGCCATTTTGTCCTTGCGTGACACTGTTAGCCAGTGTTGTTACAGTAGAAATGTCCTGTAGTAAAAATGTACATTTTGAGATAAAAATGTGTGCTTGCTCATGAAAAACTAACTGCCACAGTGTCAGGGGGTTGCAGGGGAGTTGCTGTGTGTTTGCTAAGAGGTGGTTTCTATATGTGTTGCTAATTCTGGTCCTCAAATTTGTTTAGAATTATCATTATCATTTGCTTGGTTAAAAAAAGATTTGTTTATAACAAATGTCAGGCAGTTGTTATTAACAATATAAACAGCAAGGCTTTCTTTAGCCACAACCACCTGTGTGTGTGTGTGTGTGTGTGTGTGTGTGTGCGTGTGTGTGTGTGTGTGTGTGTGTGTGTGTAATCCTTAATTATTTGTTGTTTTGATGCATTTACTTGCAGAGTTGAGTTTTTGTGTCAGCGTTACCATGGTAGTTTAAGTACACTCACACAATTCTAATTAAATATTAATTTCATAAACCAAACAATTAGCACTTTTCAAATCATCTTTCTCAGACTGCTGAATGTCGTGTATTTGCAAAGCTTGTTGTACAGCCTATTCTGTCAACATTCAACCCTGTTGACTTTCACAATGTCCAGGGCTGGTATTGATCCAGGTTATTGATTGGTCGGCAGCTATTATACTGGTATGTATGGAGACTGTAAGCCACAGTATAGAGTGTGACTCAGAAGTGAACAGCAGGGCCCTGGAGAACTGTCTCACTACTTGCCTAAATGAGATCCATTAAAGCAGAGTTAACCGAGTACATCTCGAAAATAGGAGTATACATAGTAATGTGTTAAACAAATGACATACGGCCCATTCTGAGAGTTTTTCCTTTTTTGTTTTGGCTGCTCACAGATGATTGAACGTTTAGGTGACTAATTTTTACACTAATAAACTTTAGAAATGTTTTCAAAATGTATAATTTTGTACTTTCTCTTATTACGCAGTGTTCTGCGGCTGACATCTGGAAATTGATAACTCAATTTGGTTGGAGGAAATCACCACTGGGAGAAATGCAGTTTGGCTCATTTCAGTACTGCGTTCATTTGATGTATTTGAAATTTGTTTTACAGGAAACACTAGCTGTATCTAACCATTAAACAAAGGCAGCGATGGTACATCCAGGACCCTTTGTTTTGCCTTTGTACCCTTCGAAGACCTACAAGCCTGTGATTGCCAAGACGTTTGTAAGCTGTTGTTCGGTAAATTACATATGTAGGGGTGAGTGTGTAACTCACAGACCACTTTATCATTGGGACGACTCGGCTGACCTTCGCTGGGAGAAGATGAGGTGATACACTAGTTTGGCTCAACTTAACCATTCTTGGCAGTGGTTGAGCACATAGTTTCCCTGCATAGATAAGCCCACAGATAAATGATCTCCCCCAGGAAACTCATGAATGTGGGATATGTATGTAAAATCTCTTGCGGCCACCTACCCAGCAAGCATGTTTATTGTGTGCTATTTTTCTGGAGGCATTAAATACAATTACCCACGCCACAATTTCAAGAAAACATATTAATATTTTAAGACTCGCGGTGGAGACCTTGAGGTCCTTTTAAAATCAGAACGATCTGTGTAATGAAAGACTGATTACCGTTATTATCATCCTACCATCACCAGTCCCCTTAAATCCCTCCCCATTGATCTCCATCACCAGCTGTATTTTCTCTAAAACAATTACACATCTAATTGTAATCACTGTTTCTTATCTGCTGTACTAAAGGGCATTAACAGACAAAGATGTTCATTGATTCCTTGCTTTTAATTCATCTTGCAGAGGAATAGAGAATTTCTAGTCAAAGCTAATTATCTCTGAGGGACTACCCATAAGTCAAATTCTGTTTCATGTGCTTGGGCTTAATCTGAGAACGTTTTGTCTCGAGTTTGACTCTTGGCCCATTCAAGTTCTTTTCTGATGGAATTGCATGCTGTGATTTTTCTACTGTTGGAGCAACTGAAGATATATCAAATGCTGTGACATTGATGCATTGGTGATGAGGTTGGTTGTCAGGGCTACAGTTGTTATGTTTAATTCATTCCAGTGAATTGTTTTGTTCTGGTGGTTCATTCAAGCAAACCAATTCTGAAAATGACCACAGAATTAAAAAGTCATTTAAAAATACATTGACTGCTCAAGTAGTGTCTGAGTACTTAAGTACTTATTGTTAGTACAGTGTAGTGTAGTATCTACTTTTTGTGAGGGATGACTGCTGTTTAAATACGGTTATGAATAGTTTGGTAAACTGCATTTTTATAGCTTACCCAACAGCGCTTGTCTTGTAACTTGCATACACTTATGCACACATAGATCGATGCACAAAAATAAATCGCACACACACATACACAAACAGACATCTAGAAAAAGGTCATTTGTTTCACTTGGGGCAAGACACACATGTAGATGACGAGGGCTGAGATGCTGTATACATTTCAAAAAGGATTTTGTTTGCATCCTCATGAATATTAATAAACATCATCCTCTTTTATGTACTACCATGAAACAGCCCACAAGCTGTATAAAACTAACACAGATTTCCCCATTATAACTGTATTGTTAGATCACACAGGCAAAACGGCCCTAATTACATCCGTATCTTTTTCACAGACTTTAGCCAAGGAGGTTGAAACACCTTCCTAAAACGAGCACACAGGAAACAGCTTGTCCAAGGTCTTTGGAAGGATTACACCGTATCAGTGCTATATCAATGTCACCTTTATAATCTTCCTGTATGTAAATGATGCTCTCAAATTTGCATTCCTTTTTGTTTTTTTGCTTTAAAATCTCCTCAGCTCATCGCTAGCAGCAGTGACCATGAGAAATACCCCAGAGAGGGAGGAAGGCAGATTCTCCAGAGGAGGTGTCCTGTCACAGTGAAGGTATCATACTGGGGGGCCTCTCATTTAGAACCCACCCAAACGAGGTGGATGAGGTTTCGTGCTTCATCTGTCACCAAAGAGCATGTAAAAATCTTTAAGCTGCCTATTATCTCCAACTTTGTATTTCTCGTCTTATTGAGGCAGGTTTTGGGAAAATGCCTTTATTTTTTATAATCCTCTCTCTGCCTTATCCATATTTCATGAAGAACACTGGGGGTATGAGAGCATCTGAGACTAATCCACTGCAGGATCTTTAGTCTCAGATTAAAATCTTGCACTTGACTGCACCATAATTCTGTTTCTTATTGATTGCCTGGCTCCGCAAAAATGCAAGCCATACATTTTACTTTCGAAATAGTTTTAATGCAGTTCTTTAGTTGAAACATACTAATGCTGGGAGATAGAAAGAGAAAAAAGGGACAATAAGGAATTCAGGGAAAAGAATTGAGTTTCAGAGAGATGGGTTGTGATTAACAAGTTGGTTAAGGTGAGAATGAAGTCTAGCAGCTACAAGATATTTACCTGCCTCATCAACGGAGTGCAAACAATGACAACTGTATATATAGTGGGATGGAGTGTCACAATATACTGGTATTGACAATATTGGTGATATTAAAAACCATGATTTTTGATACTGTTAATACTATGCATGTGATAATATTGTATATAATTTAGCTCCAGTATATGATTGACACTCCAACACAATAGGTGGTGCTATTGAACCCATTTAATATTTTCCCTGAGGGAATTGACAAAGGGCTACATTGGCCACAAACCCTTTTTGCCTACAAATTCATTGGCCAAAAAGGAAGAATTAAATAAGCCAAATTGTACACTATTTTTTTAATAGACACCATGATAATACTGTTACCTTCAATTATTTTGGCTGTGCCCAAAATAGTTCTAATAGTGCAATAGTGCATTTCTAATAGTAATTCTAACAGCCCTAATAGTGACCACCTTGACTAATTTGTACCAAAGGTCATATGTCCCATGCTTTCATTGAAGCACATGAGATGCACTTGGAACAATCTCGAATCATGCTGGGACAACATGGATCATCAGCTTCTGCATGAATTAATGGAGTCATGCCAACTGTTGGTGAGGTGAGAGGAGGACATAGCAAATATTAAGAACTTCTGCAGGGTTCATTTTTAATATAAATTTAACTTAAATTATCACCACACATTTTGCATGAAAATAGAAATAAATGCAAAACGGAAGCATTTTCACGATCGAGTCCAGACTTTTGTTTGGGCCGTTTACATATATATGTAAATGATACGTTCACTAAAGCAGATAAATCAGTCACCTTATCAGATCTTCTCAGCCTGCTTAAAAGACTGCAAAGTTTCATTTCAAAACTTCACAGCTGTCAGATACAGATGGTGGGGGAACGTTTGAGAAGCACACGTTTATGAATTTCACTCTCTAATGCGCAGTTTGAGACGTTTTTACTTTAATGGGACATATCCAGCGCATCCTGTAGGAACTGAATACAAGATGTTCTTTGTTTTTGCAGTTTATTCCCTCAAGTATAGACACTTCTGTAGTCTTTCTCACAAAATTTCCTTGAATCTCCAGCACAAATACACTGAGAACCTGAGTGTGACCTTGTCTGTTTTGGTTGGTAAACAGACTGACATTCCACTAATTTACCAAATTTGGTGTGTCGTTTCCTGAATAACTGCATCATTTCCAGCCCCTCGTTGCATTTTCTTCTATCTGTTCTGTTCACTGGAGAAATTAGGCCTATTTCAATTCAAGGAATCTGTAATCTTCTTAGAAATTGGTTCTGCCGTGTCAAGCACCCAGCTTGCTTGTGCGCAGGCTCTGCTGTGATCAGCGCATCAATGCACTGCGACATATCAAAGCATGCGACGTGTTTGTTTCCAGCACGCTACAGTAATCTGGGTGCACACTGCTCACTTGGGCTGATAGCAGTTCATGTCTGCTTCTGCATATGACCCGATATACTTGCTGCCGAAGATTATGTCATTCACGAAGGGCCTGGCATACTAACAAAGAACCGAATTGTGAAAGGGAAAAGATAATTTTTGGAATGCGAGATGTTTTTGGTCATGTGTTTCTGCATAGTTAACACACTGCGTGTGATGCAATCTTGTATTTGTTATTCCTGATTGGCAACATTCTGAAAAAGCTCGCCCCCTAAACCCCCTTGAATACTTTTAATTGGTCGTTATTGATTTCTGTCCCAGAGTGCATCTGGTTTGAAACGCGAGTGATTGCATACGAACAGACGCGGGATGGAGCAGTAACCTGTAAAATTGAAATTTCTCATAGATAGCTTTCTTGCTCTGCTGTTTCCAACATCCATCAGCTCTCCTTGTGAATGAAAGCAATCACACTGACATTTAGCTCATTTGATGAACTTGCATTAGCACTGAACAAGCATTAGCGTCACTCAGTTGACTTTTTTCCTGATAAAACCGCTAGTCAACATGAAATGGAATTTGCAATCCATGTTACTTCTGTGTTGTGACATGTCAAAGTAAAGCACAGTATAAAAAATACTTTTACATTTAATTTTACCCACTGGGAATTGATTGGGGAAGTACACAATATCATAGGTGATTGTAAGTGGTTAACAAAGGTTTTAATTATGTAAATGAAGGCTAAAGTCATGCTCTAGGACTGTGATAGAAGTTGATTTTGGGTTGATTTATTCAAATATTAAAATTGTTAGCATTTTCATTGAGAACTTTAGCTCTTACTCTGTAACATTTTTGGTACATTTTTCTAATGTTAAAAAAATAAGTTTTCCTAAAAGCAACGTTATATTGAGAGATGGAATGCTCAAAACATTAATTTTTTTTGTATTAATGTTGTTTGGGTATAAGGGTTGTTCAGGCTTTTTTAAATTTCAAAATGTTTTAAAACGTTTTACTAACTACTTAGAAATAACTTTTCCATAAGTGTTGCTACTAACGTTATTGCAAGGACGAAGAAGACTGAGCACAGTCCCAGTTAGAAACAGCATAAGGGTGGATAAACAATAACATAATTTATGTTTTTGGGTGAACTGTTTAATTTACAGTCCAGTAGTCAACGCTCTGTATTCATGCTAGCCTTAGCTTCTGGTTCACTGCAGTACTCCAGTAATATGTTATCATATTGTATCTGAAGTCCGGTAATTCCATTTTGTAAGAAAGAAACACTCTCCACTTTTTCTCAGCAGTGTACAGGGATGTTGATTCCACTGTAGTGCAGTCTTAATGAGGCCTGTGGTGTAGACTCTTACATTCAAGCACAGTTCAATGGCGCTTCTCTTATTTAGGGGCAGCACTTACCTGCATATACCTGGAGATTCCCTTGACAGCCATCTAGTTGTTTCTGCTTCTCCAAAATAAAAAATAGATGAAAAAACCTCCTGGAAGATCGTACTGGAGATAGCATAATTCCCTTATGATACAATCCATCTACAGCAGTTAATTCACTGACACACTTGTGTTATGCACCTATTTTGCAATGCAAAGTTGCACGATGTCTGATGTTTTTAAGCTGAGTGGAGGCTGTTTAGTAAAACACATCATTTATTCAGTAGGATAATAGGCTATTCTTTTGGAAACATTCCTGTTATGCAGTACATTTGCTACATATCTTTTACAGTAATATTCCAGTTGTTTTTTTTGTGTTTTGCATTTTGTTAAACTATGACAACATTCTCCAGGAACTGACGTTTTGATATCAGTAGGCTAAAGTTCTAGTAATGAATTTCAATTTTAAAATGTATTTATCAGTGTTTAAATATTTGAAATTGTGTGTAAATATTTTAAGAGATAATTTAGTTCATCTTTGTGAAATGGCTACATTTATGTTTTATTACCATTTTTAAAGGCATTCGGTTAATTTCTATGCTGTTGCATAAATAATTAAATAAGTAGCTGTGCTTGACCCAGTAATATTTCAGTGTCTTGTACCTTAATTCTGCCTTAAATTACAGCGCAATCACATTCATTTTAAAGCTCAGGTACCGCATAACAGGAATACCGCAGTGATGTACCACACTCTAACAATCACACAAGGTTCTGGTTTATGTAATGCTATTTTCAGGTTGTGCTTGGGCCATTTAAGGTCATAAATAGCCCCTCTTTTATGATAGCTGACTCAGTGGTCTTTGTCTGACAGCACCGCTTGACAAACTGCAGGCCCGGCTCATTGCAATGCAATCGCAGTCCCTCTTGAGCCTGGAACAGCTGTTCTCGCCTCAAACAAACGTGGAGGAGGGGAAATCTGCTCTCTACGATCTGTTCCTATTAGTCGCCTTCTAACACAGTCTGAACGCACAACCTTCAAACAAGAATTGAAAGTGTCAGTGAGTTGACATGCATCCAGGCATTTGAGTTTACCCTAGACTTACAGGCCAAAGATCTCTTAGGCAATTCTCAGTGCACCGTATGTGCCATGTTCTGTTGGCAAGAAAAGATTTGTGAAGAAAATTTCAACTTTATTTAGCAACACTTTCACTAGTGGTGTGAGTTTTGGGGGTATTTTTATAACACAATTTAAAAGCGTATATTCCTTGTACAGACAACGGTTTAGCAATGTTTTTTAGCAAAGTTTGTCCAAGTCTTAAATATAGATATTTGCTTGCGGACGTATAGTAATGGTTTTTGAAGGCTGTCATAGATGATATATTACTTTTATATATAGATATATTAGATATAATTGCATCACTAGAAACGTTATTGTTTCATTTACAAAATCGCTCACAGTTGACATTTGGGTAGAGATGCCAAATAATCTTGTTGTGCAAGCCAGACTTCAACAGATTGTACCCCAAAAATACCTTAAAAAAGCTCTGGAAAATCTGTACAGTATAATTGACATAGTGATTCAAATGACACAGATCAGCATCAATTTGTTGTCATCTGGTGCAGATTCATTCTTTTAATCCCGCTAAGCTGCCATAAGCTCTCACTGATGAAATTTATGATTGACATCCACCAGTTCGGAAAATCTGGGCTTTTCTGTTTATTAGAATGAAATCACAGATCAGAATGTGTGTGTCTGCAGAGTTATGTGTGCTTATTTAGAAGCGTGTGTTTATGTGCTTTTTAAGGTCGGGCACAGCAGGGAAGTTTGCACACGTAAGCTTATAGGTGTGAAGCGGTTGCGTGTTGGTACTGGGGACAGCGTCAGCCAGATTGTGGTGCTGATGAGAAGAGCAGCGCACATCTTTCACAAGCTGTTCCTGAGCTCGCACCCGCGCCAAACGCAGCACAGCTCTATCTGTAGCTAGTGGGAATGTTTGTTTTTGCTGAACGCTGTTTATTTTCTGTTGTAGATATATATTTGTATATATTTATCACTGAGACACTGTGCCTTGCAGTTATGTAATTTATAAGACGTTTGCTAACATTGTGTTTCATCAAAAATGCATTTGCCTAAATATACAGAGATTCAAAGCACTTCAGTGGCTCTCTGAGGTGAAAATGGATGGAGCATCTAATGGTGGAAGATTAGGGCTGTTTTTTGGAGAAGCAAAATATTTTATAAGAAAACAGTCAATTCAGCAAATTTCATGATGTACCTAAAGCGTAGAGGTTTTGGTTATTTAAAGCAGCCACCATTGATTTAGCTTGAACTCTAGAAAACAAACTTTTTTTTATAAAAGTATTACAGTGCAGACAGATGTGGTCTTTGTGAAGGTTACATAGCAACATTCAATCATCTGCCCTTGTTATTTATTTCATCTAGTTAATTAGAGTTCAGAGGCTGTTAGGTGAACCTGTACTAACAAAATTTAATTATTTGCGTAATTCAGCCTAGAATTCTTAGCATCAAATTTCATTAAGCTTGTTATTTAAAACAGACAAACACAGAGTTAAAAGAAGTAAACAGTTGGGGTGAGTTTTCCTATCTATTTTATTAGGATAAACAGTTCATATTCAGAGGTCAGCAGTTCACATGCACCTCCCAGCAGGTTTAGTACTGGAAAGCAGGTCTGTTTAATGTAGTTGTTATTGTTTAAGTTGGCTGTGTATGAAAGCAGGGTGGAATGATGGTTCCTGTGGGTCTGGGGGGCATTAAGTTACCCTGAATATCAAAGAAAACAGCCTCAAAATAAGTTTAAAGGTGTGAAAAACTGGGGAGCGGTTTGCAGCACATCTATTATTGAGGGATTTTAATTGTGGTGTTACAGAGGAATACATTCCCGTTATAACACTCTGCTCGTGGCTATTTAAATGTGTGATTCTTCAGTTAAGCAAGGTTTTCTGTCTCCTAGGAGGATGTTAATGAAAAATATGCTTTTTTAAAAAGATGGGAAAACAATAACTCTAGTTTCAAAGGAAAAGAATTGCATTTAAACTTCTTATTGTGTCGCTTTAATTGCATTTTTGGTAAAATTAGTCAGAATTCTTTTTGTTTTGGGTTTGTTCACCACCCAGACCATTGAACTCTGCAAGAAAGGAATATAAAGTGTAAATAAAAATTAATTTAGTATTTGTGACCTTGACTTGTGAATTGTTTTACCCAATACTGCCGTACTTGCCATTAAACCAAGCGTTTTGGAGAACAATTGACATTTTCCACAAAATGACAGTTGAGCAAAAATCTGTAGCTAAATGACTGTTTAATGTTCATAAATGTAATTGTTCAGTAACTTCATAATTTATTCATAATTAACTGGTAACCATTTGAAAATTGTCATTTAGAATAATTCTGTTTTGTTGCTAGCTAACAGTTTGTGTTTCTGCATTTTAAAGGCGTATCAGTATCATGTAAACCAAATACCGTGATTTATAAGGTCCTGTGTTAATGATAGTTGCAAAAAATGCTTCACTGATAGACTGTAAATTAAGAGCTAAGCGTATCGTATTATCTGTGACAGAGTGTGGACTGTTCTTTAGAGTTGAGGTTCTCATTTATAGAGCTCTGTTCTTTGTTGCAGTCTCAGGTGTTGATACCCTGACAGCTCTAAACGTTAGAAATATGTTTTTATTACCTTCCTGCTGCACTATGTCTTCAGAAGCGCTGTCTTTATATCTCCCTACAATCACAGCTGTGAAATGAACACTGTCTGCCATACTTTTACTTAATACTCCATAAAATGTTCATAAAAGTCAACGTTCAGCTGGTTTATGTAAGAATCCACCAAAGTGCTCCGTATACCTGCACTGGCTTCTTATATGTATTCAGAAACACAGATTCTGCCTGAATTTTTATGTATATCCGCCTGAATTGTTTTACGTAAGTGAGAGCAATTTAATATTAATTTGTAACTGTTTTATTTGCTGCAGTTTTATAGCTGCTGTTGTTGTTAAATGTGAGCCATTCTGTTAGCGGTAGCATAAACTGTGTTTGAATATATTCTGTATGGATTTTGTCTGGGCTGGTGTTCAAGTCAAGTCACTCAAACTGTGAGTAACCGGAGACGACCGCTGTCTTGATATCCATACTCCGTCGATACGTATCAATCTTTAAAGCGATGCAGTGGCAGGTCGCGAGAGGCCACAAGCCTAATTTGTTTTGCAGCATCTCCACTAAATACTATAAAAGGACTCGGATGGTAGAAAAATGAACTCCGTCAGGAAGCTGTATAAAATTTCTCTGACACACTCAACCTTCTCGCTTGTAAGTGTATTGTTGTTTCCTGTTGATATCTGATTCCGCAGAATCTATTCGAGATGTCTTGTCTCAGTCAAATCTAAGCAGATCTTTTTCAGATACATCATTCATCAACTTCAGCCCGGGATGTGGTATCTGAATATTGCTGAACTTGATAGATGTTTGACATTTCGCACCGCTCTGCAGGTCTGAACTCAGTAATTGTTGCGCAGGTCTTGTGCATAGTGTTTAAAGAATCTTAAAGTGTAGCTTTATTTACAAGATGATCATTTCAGTGACAAGAACAGAGCATAAATTAGAAGCAGCTGTTCCTGTAGATCAAGTGGCAGAGGTCAAAGTCAAGTGTCTGATTCCCAAGGAACACGAAAGCTTTGTACCTTGAATTCAGTTTAAATCAAATGTTTGTCAAATGCACAAATGTAAATGAACTAAGAGTACTACAAGAGTTGGCTTGTAACTTTATTAGGAACAGTGACCTGACTTGAATCGAATTGTTTGAGCGATCTGTCTCTGTAGGTGACATAAGGGAAACATGTTGACATGTTGACCTGGGCTGTTTGTCATAAACAAAAAAGTTATATATGTTATATATTATAGTTATATATTTTATATATATTTATCTTATTCTTGTTTATGACAAACACACACACTAATATTCGAGTCATTTCCTGTTACATTTCTATTGGCCAATCAATAAAAAATGCAAAGGCCCTTAAATAAAATGAAATGCAGCCAGAGATTCACTGAAGCCCTTTTTCGGCAAGATTTTAAATCATTGTTATATTTTAATTGCACGGTTGTGAGCAATTTTACTGCCTGACGGTTTATATATTTCAGCTCCTCATTTCTGAGTGAAGACACTTTGAGCAGGCGGATGTTTCACTGATGGAGAGCTTCTGCAGATGAAAGATGAAAGGAAAAACTCAGAGTGCCGCCACAATGGCTCCTTGAACTATTTTTACTGACTTGTTTTCAACAATTGCAGCAAAAGAAGAGCAACTCGAGAGTGAACAATGTTTTAAAAATAATGCTGGGGAGGCAGTTTGAGCCGTCTGTTGTCAAGGCCTGAATGCGATTAACGTGTGATACTGCAGCTTTTACTGTGTCGTCTAAACAAGCGTAAATTTTAAGGAAATGTAATAAATCCATTTAGATGTGAAAGAGAGCCAAAGGAAATAAATCGCATCACTAGAATGCAATATCGTAACTGCTGACACAGCACCACTTGGGGCTCCTTTGTGTTTTTAAACATATTACTGGAGTCATTATTGTTTACTCTTAGCTGTTTAGCACCTGTGACTACTTGCTGCTGTGACAACAATGAAAGATTACTGCATGCATGAGGTTTTGGAGTGCTCAACCAAAAACTAATAAAATAAGTATAATAGTAGTATAATAATATTGTAGTATAATAATAAGTACAATAATATTTAATCTCACAATTTAAATATGTTTCTTTAAGCTTCCTTTTGCATGTGTTTGATACAAACCTATGATTTATGTGACTGTGTAAGATGTGAAATGTTTGCATCTTACTGTAGTTAATGAGACGTTGTTGTTCTTTAGCTCAGGAGATCTCAGTTAAGTTTCATTGAATTATCGGCTTTGTCTCAGATGTTTCTGCTAAATTTGCTTGTATAAACAGAAGTAGATAAAAGTGAGACAAATGTGACATGCTTCAGAAATATGGTGCCTTAAAGCTGAACTTGATAGTTTAAAGATTAGATAAAAAGATTAAATTGCAAAAAGTGCCAATGAGATTAGATTAGTTATATTGTATAGCTATTGTAATCTGTTGCCAATTTGTTTTTTTAAATGTTTAATATTAAAATAAAAAATTTAAGTATCTTGAAAAGATACTCAGTTTGTGACATGATTAAGATCTCCAGAGGAGACATATGTGAGTCTTTTTCATCTCAAGAGAAATAGCTCAAGTGCAGGAAACTTAAACAAAAGTTTGAATTTGCTTTCCATTTAATCTAATTGCAGTCTAGGAGAAATGAGTGAGATAATCCCTGTGTCCCAATTCACATACTATCTAAATTAATGAGCAATTTTAGCAGTCAAATATCCTTAAAGGACCTGGATGTTCTATTTTTTTTTCCAATGAACATTTGAGGTGCAGATCCATGCGCAATTTAAAAGCTGATATTACCCACAATCCATTGTGAGAGGTTGATGCTTTACTGAATGAATACACCAAATAAGTGAGATTTCACTGAATAATAAATTAAACGATATACTAAACACTACATGGTGATTAATGAAAAAATGTATAAATACAATGAAGAGATGGTTTATGTGATGTGTAAATAAAAGATTTGTGATAGATATGTTTTAGTATATACTTTGTGTACTTTCCCATAACACAAACGGGACATACTTTGAGGGTATATGTAGGCAAATTGGGACACAGAAAAAGAGATCTCATCTGTGATTTGACTTTCCTGCAGGAGTGACCTTGCAAACAGTTTCTCATGTAGGCAATGGAGATTAGAGATGTCCGTCAATTATTTTCATTCCCGATACAAGAGGAAACACAAAAGTGCTGTGACTTCACAGCGGTACTTTTTTCTGTCGGTTGGCTGGTAGACTTATTTGCTGTAAATGTCACTTGGGACAAGGCGTGACAAAATAATGACAGGCTTTTTTCAAAGAGACCAATTTCCCAGAATTGAATGAGCAGGATGTGTACAGCGTACAATATCTGCACTTGCCACTAGATTGGGCTGTCTGTCGATATCCATCTGACATGTCTCTCGAAATGTGGTCAGATAAATGGACAGTGTCCAAGAAAAGAAGAAAAAACATGAAAGCCTTGGAACAAAATCACAAACCGAACTATAGAGAACCAGTCAATTCAGCAACGCACATACGGTCCCCCTCTTTCCAGTGCCCCTCTGATCTCTCTTTATGGCATGTATTCAGTATTGAGTTTTTCCTTTGCTGCTCTTAGAATGCAATTCCAACATCCCGGTTAATTATTTCCTTTTGTTAAGAGATCACGGGCCTGCAACATCAAACAAATTAAAGATCTCCCAGCGCTGTAGCAGTTTTGTTTTAGCCTGAGAAGTATTCTTTGTGGTTTCATGAGATCTCTATTTTGGTTATGAAGAGCGGATGTGACAGGCGTTGAGTGGATTTGACAGAATCAGAGAGCTTTTAATTAGAGGTTACCTTGACAAGCTTTTTGTTGACGCTCCACAGCACTCTGCCCCAGTTTTGAAATCTGTCTTATTGGAGTTAGGATCACAACTCGAGCAAGTAAACTTGTACCCAATAAAACATTAAAAAGGGATGTAGCATCACTCTTTTCCTTAACTTTTTTGAGGCATCAGAAATATTCCCTAGAAGCCTGATGGAATCAGATTGACAGCAAGCGATTGTATGAACGTTACTGTTTGGTTGTAGGAATGTTATTCACACTTTCTTAATTCTGTAACATTTATAAATTTTTCCATTAGCAACTTAAGAACAATGTTTTTGACATATATATACAGTGTTGCTTGAAAGTTTGTGAACCCTCCAGACATAGTTAGGTTTTGTGTAAAAAAAAAAAAAATAGAATAACCTAATCAAATGTACATCCAAAACCCAGTTTGTGAAGCAGACTTGCTAATAGACAAACAAAAAAAAGAGGATTACATTGTCATTATTTATTGAATAAAAGGGGTTAATCTCACAAAAACTGAAAATTTGACATGTGCATAAGTATGTGAAGCCTTTTATTTAGTAGCTTGTGGCACCTCCTTTTGCAGCCATTACTTCAACCGAACGTCTTCTGTAACCATTGACCAGTCTCTTGCATCTGTCTTTGGGGATTTTTGCCCACTCCTCCTTGCAGAACTCAGCCAGTTGAGAGAGGTTGGAAGGACATCTGGCATGTACTGCCCGCTTCAGGTCTAGCCACAACATTTCAA